>QNGE01001755.1:50100-68697 GCA_008508345.1 Paragonimus westermani | reverse complement strand
AGATTGTGCTTTATTGGACGCCTTCTCGCTACAGAATGACAATAGAGTAGACAAAAGAGTGAAATGACACGATTTATACTCGAGCAAATATAGCTCCATCTCTACTGGTGTTTACTGCAGACGAGCTGAAATGTACAAAATTCCAAACCACAAAACGATCAAAGTTCAAAGCCAATTCGGTTGCTACCAAGGCAGACCTTTTTTGGTTTGGAATTCTGTACATTTCAACTCGTCTGTAGTAAACGCCAGTAGAGATGCAGCGAAATCTGTTCGAGCATAAAAGGTGTCAATTTAGTTTGTCTTCTCTATTCCAGAATGATAACAGACTACCAGAGCGGTTTATTGTAACGATAACATGAGCAGGTATGAAACAATCAATTCAACGTAAGGCAGCACGCACTGTGTGAGCAAGAGAAGCGTGTATGTATAGATCCCACAGTCAACATGGTGGCCAGCCCAAACAGTTATCGATTGATCGATAGACACACGAAGCGTCTGGAAATGTCGACGACGCATCACGTGAATGTCACGCGGATATTTCGCGATTCGCATGTGATGCGGCAGGTTGCGCGCTAATGAACGCAGCGCCGGTTGCGACTCCAGAACGAAACCTTAATGAGATATCCAAATCCGTTTGGTCAAGGGACCGTAAAAAACAAAACAAGAACACTGATGTCCTGTGTCGTTTAACTTAAAAGCTTACTTGATCAAGCGTTTTTTTGAAAAAGTCCAGGGCCTGGCTACGACGGCGAACGAACGCCGAAGTTGCTTTGGACGAAGACCGAGGATGCGCATACACTTCGATAGTACAATGAAAGTCTGGTGAGACGTCTTCACTGTCAGGAAGAAAATAAACAGAAATCAAAATAACCCGCCTAAAATAATACAAATACAAATGCTCGTATATTTGATTGAATTAGATTGTGCAAGAAAAGGGCTGATTAATGACAAAATCACCAATAACAAGAGTGAAACAACAGTCCGAATGCAAAGAAGTGGTTAAATTTAAATCTCCTCATCTTATTACAGTTATCTTAGCCAGCAATGCTGGAAACTTCCAACCACCAACATGGTTGCAAGTTGGATCCCGGATACAATGAATAGTGCGGTTCGGATTTATGTATTTTACAGTCTTCAGCTCACACGTACGACAGAGAACACCTTACTATGTCAAATCTGGAAGCGACCTATAAGCCTTGGCAACTGCCATACGAAATCTGCCTACTCCTTGAAGCATAGACTACCTCAGATTAAAATATACACTAGACTATGTCAAAATGTGATAAGTCAAATAGTAGACACCGTCCATTGCGTTCTTTACTCATGCCCGTTTACAGTTTCTTTTATCGAAAATTGCCATAGCCTTCGGGGTTCGTGTGGCAGACGCCCATTTCGTTTAGATGGCTAAAACTGTACCGATCTGATTTTGAATCATTCAAAAGCTTCATATTACGAAACTTACCGTCAACCCACAACCGAAATCCACCTCAGATTACAACGTTTCATTTCAAGTGTTGGTGTGCATGACGGTAGACAGTCGTACGTTTTGTCGTCAAACCAAATAAACCAAAGGGTCACAACTCCGTAACCGGTTCGGCCACGTTACCATTCAGAAGAACTTGATTTGCAATCGAGACACGAGCTGTCAGCGCCGAGGGTACATCGATCATGGTATGCGGACCGTAATCAGAATGCGGACACAAGGAACAAACTACTAACGTCCACACTATAATGCTTTTCTAAACAACTTATGGATAAGCAACGGTGGTGGCATGAAACAGGAAATGTGAGAAGAGAGATGGGACAAAGCAGAGAACACCTACAATATCAACTTGTCATCAAACTCGATGTCGGTGGTGCCCGGCTTGATGTTGAAGATAAGACGTGTATCACGAATGGTGTTTCCAACTTGTACCAAACAGAACACGCTGTAACCATCGCACTGTTCTCCATCCCCATAGTCCGATTTGTCAGGGGCAGTGTCCCCGGCTCCGGTTAGGATAGAAGTTGGGGGGAACCAGCGGCACATAAGCATTTGCATATTGGTTCCCAGTGGAGTGTCGCGCCAAAGGAGTGGAATTCGTATGTCTAAGTCAATGGATGGTGTAAGGCACAACACAAAAAACTAGATCAGAATGTCAGAAAGACCGAAACTGACAAAAACCGAAGGAAAAAAAATCTGTGAGTGTTCAAACTAGCTGACTCGATGGCACCATAATGCCGACGTTGGGAGTTATGCAGTTAAATAACGGCAGTTGATCAAACCTGTCAAGTCCGTAAAGTCCCAATAACCAATGGATCGTAACTGTGCCCCTGAGGAGCTCAAAGCGTTGCCCGAACTAACGAGCCAAGAGGATAAGGGATAAGTGGTGATTACGACTAAAGCAGATGACAAGTCAACAGTGAACTCTCACGATGAGGGTTCATGCAGATTTGGTTCTGAGTGGTATTATTATCCACGCATCCAAAAAAAATCAACGATCATGTGGAAATACAAAAATATGAGCCAAATAACAAGTGACACCGGCGTTCAGGCCGTCCGAAAAAAACCTGACCTTGTTGGTTTTGGCAACCTAATGAGTAACGCTCATCCAGTAAACAGTGTTGAATGTGGCTTTTCAGTTGAGAGTTGCGTTGGCAAATGTATAAAACGCTGAGTTCCGCTTAACCAATCCAACAGGAAATTAAAACGTGTTGTCAACATTTCCACCTTATCTCATCGGCTGCTCACCAAAGGCAATCCGAATATAGGCAACCATGGGCATCGAAACAACGAATGGACGAAATAAGTGACCAGGGTAGGTCAAAAGGTCATGATTAGGGCAAATTGAAAACGTGGGTTGCTGCCTCTAGGCACAAACCGCTGATGCGTTCAACGTCTTACCGTGTAGCAAAATAACCGCGGACACGAAAGGCTTTAGCAGATCGACATAAAAGGAGACTTGTCTGATCGGGTTCCACTCCGACAGTGTAAAGAACAATGGAACCCCAAGCGTAGGCACGGAGGATGTAGCAACCAGCCCACCACGTGCCATACTGAAGTCGTTAGAAGCTAACGCGGATAAATCATGTATAGGACATTCCCTGAAATGGACAAAATATCACGTTGCCTGGAGTGGATATTTGGCACAATTTCATCTCCAGCGATGAAAGGGAATAATTTGGAAGGCCAAACGAAAAGAATGAGGATATTTTGCTGCAAAAAATATAACGGTGGTTCTTTGGTTACTAGTGGTGGTTCTCCTCACCAACGAACAAGTCATATTTGGAACCTTATGATGCTTGACGCGGAGAAATGGCATGTTACATCATCTTTAGTTTTTTCAATGTTGATTTCACATCAAACCATCAAGCATATAGATAGGCTTGCATACAACCTTGACCTGTTCCCTATAGTGAACCGATGATATGACCAGGTATAAAAATACCAGTCACCTTAAAAGTAGTTCGCACACTGCACAGATGAATATAACGCGAGATTAGTAACTTCACAATAAACATTACCAGGCGGCTAATAAGTGCTGGAGGCCTACGACCGTTAACCTAGGACGTAAACAGAAGGAGCGGTGTGACCCGAAGCCGGAATCAGTCATTCAACTGTCGCTGTAAGAATGGTTAGAAATGTTTTATTCCGCAATGGACGGAGGAGAGAAGCGTCACTGATAGCAAAACCGTTTATTACCGCGATATATTCCTCTTTCAATCTATTTTAGTCGGTAGTAAGGACTATTAATTGGATCATTGACTTTCACAGTTTTGGCCAATAAGCACAGAAAGGACTTTGAAAGCATCGTCTAAATCCAGTGAACAGTGACTTTATACCCTGGACGACCCAACCACTCCCCAGAAACCCTGTTGTACATCGGCGAGTTGCATTATTACTCGAAGAAGGGGTAAAAAACGAACCCTCACAAACTATGCAGGTGGGCTCTATACAGAGAGTGGTACAACCCAAGATCGAATAACTGTGTCACTCAATTTTACATGTCCGCTACAGAACTTCCGGATGTGACAAACTGAAGACAGTGAGATGGAGAAGCATCCGTTACACATTGGTTGTGTCGACATTTTCTGACAAACGCACTCTTCACTCTTGTTGACTTAGGATTGCAGTCGAGTCATCATTTTGTAACAACTCAAAATTTACCAGTAACTGTTGTTTTACTCTGGTCCTGAACATACTCCATACAGCTTCGATTGAGTTCAACACTGGTTAGAACGGTGTCAATGCAAGTATCTGTTCTCTTCAACATGTACACTTTTTAAACGTCTGTACTAAACTTGCATGACACACTGCACAATTGCAAACTACGAACACACTAGTCACAATGGCGTACGCGTTTAACCGCCTCAACACCGTCATCAGTCATTGCTTGCAATATTTACCGTTGTATGAACCTCTTCGTGGCGCATTTTGCAACAATCCGACATCCGTCATAGCGCTGACCAAACGGAGATTGTGTCAGGGACAGCTGGCGACGGGTATGCATGATTTCGTAGCTTTTAACAAACGTACCATGATGAGTGTAAAACCAGTTGAAATTTGTCTAAGATCAAAAAGTAGTGCGCTGTTACCCGTGACATTCCGCCTGGTATGATACGGTATGCATGCCGAAAGGCATACGATGAGAATTCTCTACGGAAATTAGGCAGCAGTCGAGTAAATTTCCTACAACAGCGAGTGGTGCATACTCTTAAAAGTAGTCACTCATGTGAAATCCCTTTAAATCTTCCTTAAACTCACGGTTTTATCTCCCGCGACCCACTTCAATAAGTCACCCACAGTTCTTCTTCGGTCAGAATGCGCGGCCTCAAAAAACTCCGTTGCTCTTATGTGCAGCTTACGATGTCGTGGTAAACGCCGTTCATTTTGGCCGTTGTTCGTCAGTCTTCGCTCTTGCTCAAAAGACTCCGCGACGCGCGTACACACTTCATCAAGGCTCTCGTTGTTTCCGTGATTCTCCTAACATGATTTCGAATAAACGACCGACATCGAAATAACCCGGATAAACAGTGTTTCTGTTTTTTCCTTGTGTACATTACTGATAAGTAGTCTGGCGGATACGGTAATTCAGAAGAAACCAAACTGGAAATTTTGGGTTTCAGCTGGATTCAAACTAGCGACAGAAATAGCTCACCCAAACGCAGTAGGTGTTCTACATGTCGAGCTGTGAAACCAGGCTGGGAGCTCGTACGTGTTTCTGCTTCAACCCCACATTCGCCATGGTCACGTGCACGTTATGCCCGGTCAAACATCTCATTACCGTGCCAATGGGACGACGAAAGCCTGTTATGTATCGCGAGGAAGGTCCATGATGAAACAGTAATAGCAACGGATGAATTCATGCGCTTCTGTGCGTCAGCAGAACGAAAGTACAAAACGGAACCAAGCAAGTGAAAAGAGGCCAGGTGGACTGCTCTCACTGTTAGGGAGCAAAAGGTTTGAAATCTCATGACGCCCAACACTTCCCACAGATCATAAAATCTGCTAATAATGTCATGTACAAATGCAATAAAAACGCAAAATACCACGACTTCAGCCACCATGCGGAAGTTGCTCCACTCAAAAGTTCAACGGCAGAAAGCATCAGCACTATCGTTGTTCTACGCACTCGTAGCATCGAACAAAAGTTGCCAATCGCCAGGTTGTTAGAAGTGACGGCGAGACTACCTGGCGCAACACAAAGTGTAGCAAAAACTCATTCAATAAAGCAAGATCTTCATTGTCCAATTCGCACGTTTTCACACCACTCAGGCGCTCGTGTTTATGAACGGGATTTTCAGTCCACAATGCAGTGGCGGTTTCCACTCACACGTCGTACGCACTTCTGTATAATTCGTGTGTGGACCTGACACTGTCTGTCGTGAATTTTCTGCCTGCCATTTCTCGCACGCTGGTTCGATTTCGTTGAGCAACGGCTCGTTGGAATATCATTATCACCACCATCAAAATGAATAACACAACATCAGTGGTTCTCATTGCCGCTTAGCGGTCACACAACCACGAAGTGAAAAACAAGCCCTGTACAGAAAGAGAGAAGAAAACAGGAGGGGGACAGGAAGGGACCCAACCACTAGAAATAGCTACGTCTATATTCAAACACACAACACCAAGATGCCTACACCTAGCAAACAACCAGACCGTAAGTGAAAGGTTTGCTGGCCGTCCATCGCACTAACCACTTTTAACGATTCTGTGGCTGACTAACTTAGGATTTGAAGTGGAAAACACTGTTTTGACGTAGAGAAATAAGAACGTTTACCGGTGTTTTATTTATGGTAGGTCGAGTTCGTTTGTTACGCTGATTATCATCATCATCACAGACAGCAATACATCGGTGTGAACCACTACTTCTTAACTGCCACACAATCACGAAATGAAAAACAAGCTCTGCACAGGAAGAAAGAAAACTGGAGGGGGAAGGGAAGGGACCTAACCACTAAAAATAGCTACGTCTATATTCAAACATACAACATCAAGGTGCCTACACCTTGCAAACAAACAACCCGGCTGTAAGTGAGAGTAAGGCGTCGTCAACAAGACAGCTTCCTTCCGGCTTTCACTGCCCCACGTCATTAAATGCACTCACTTCACAGATAACTCGGCAAAACAACGACAGCATTCATGCTACTGAGCTCGGCTAGCCGCCATCTCACCTAACGTCTTGAGCCACCGACTCTGTGAGTCGGGAGGTACCCAGCCCGAGAAACGAACCCGATCTACAGTGACCAACTCCTTTGTGAACGATTCCATTTCTCTGTGGTAGGTTATCATCTGCCCACCTCGTACCTTGCACTAGTCGGTCGCGGTGCCACCAAAGAGTGTTCATCCGGTCGCCCGTCTTACGCAATCCACTAGCTGTGGGCTTTGGGTATATCCCACCACCGCGTTGAGACAGTCTACTAAGTTTCGATTAATCGCGTCTCCAATCGGTTCAGCCATAGCAATCGGGCGACCGAGAGACACGCAAGGTTAGCAAACTCCCTTCCCAAAGAACTAGTAGCCGATTAGGCACGACCGAAGCTTGGATACCTAATTGACTGAACTCCAGATGAGAAAAACCCCTAAGCCCATTTTACGTCGCCTGTCCTATTGTGAGGCACAACATGCTGCGCATGGATAGCGATTACCGAGACACTTTAGGACTACCGCTATGTTGGTGTCCACGATGGGTGAACGTATGAAAAGCATATGCGAATGTGACCATTTCGAATTAACTTCAGGGAGCCATGTGTGCAATAGTGAACTAGCTGGGTGTGCAGGTACAATTTGTCTCCTTACACGATTTTGAAACGGTGACGTCGACTCCATTGGTGTATTCCGTACAATAAATGTTAAATCACATATGCTGGAACAGTAGAGCAGGGCTTCATAAATTCGTTTCCGGAGTCCACCATCTTGTCACGGGTGCTTCTGTGCGTTAGCTACTAGCCGTCATACTCTATTAGCAGAATGGCGACCGCTGCGACAGTATGTAGGCATGGCAATGATGCAAAAACGTCGTGGCTAAGCTGCTCATCAAAACATGTAATAGGAAGAACGTGTCGTGGTTACTCCGACGTTCTGGTAACGGTAATTATCCGCAGTCAATGTAGCACGTGATTTGACGAACAGCTTTGCCACAAAGCCACCGGGCTGATTCAGCGTCTACATACAACAGCGAAAGTCACCATTCACCGAATAGACTATGATAGTGAGTAACCTAGACAAATACGCATCTGCGAAAACAAACGAACACAGTTCTTCGGGGGGCACTCACCCTTTACACAGGATTAAACGTAAAATTATCTGTCAAAGCGAGATTTAGCCTTGAGAGGGTGTGACGGTCTGCGCCAAACTGGACGGTGTGGCGATCACACCGACAGTGTTACTCATAGCAGCCAGGCCAATAAGTAGAGGTGTGACAAACAACACCGTCTCGGTCACCTGGGTTGCGAGTTGGAACAAGGTGGCCATCGTTTTCAGGAAAACGTACTAGTGATAATACACTGCCACCCACCCACAGGACTGTTATGCTCATTGGAACACGTCTGGATTTGGATGGGTCGTTGGTAGGTTGTCGCTGTGTTCTCACCTTCGCTGGACAACATTCACACCGACTGTAACGACTGACTGCCGAAACACTGGCCATGNGGCCATGCCACCAGTAAAGCGTGTGCCAGACTTTTATTGAATGTAAGTCTAATAGTTATAACCCTGTCCATTTGCCAGTGCAGCTACTAGCGAAGCAGACAGCGCATCCATCCATAACACACCCAAAAGGTTAGAGCGCTGGGTTAAACACTTTGAAGGTCAGTTTGGCTCTCTTCCATCCTCTACCGTGGTACCGCCATAAACTTGTAATGTAACACTCTCGTCAGTAGATTTGGCATCATCTACCAAGAGTACGACCTACACTTGCATTTCAGCTCCCAAATCTAACGAGGCTGCCGGCTCGCATGATCTCGTGTCTACACTTTTCAGAGAAGGTGGTAGTGCGTTAGTAGAGTTTTTGACTCAATTGTTTCAGCTCGTGTGGACGACGGGGTGCATCCGCCTGTGCTGGAGTCACTCGATAATAGATATCATATTCAGGAAGAGTTTAGAGCTCTTGAGAAAACCACAGGGGAATTGGCTTGACTCCAGTCATTACTGTGGTTGAGACATCCATGAGCAAACAATTTCTGAAGTACACTTGTTCAAAGTTGTTCTATCGTGAACAATAGTCAACAATGTGGTTAAGATGACTGCATAACCAGTCTCGGGGGAGGAGTTTCTGATCATTCCCGTGTTAACTATTCGCCTTCGGTCGATCTGAATTCTGTATAGCCTGGAACAGCATGAAGTACAAGTGTACAACTGCAGATATTAGCTCTCGCTCGAGAGTTGCAACAAATAGATTTCAGGAATAACACCAGCCAACTACATGCCTATCAAGGTAAAATGATCAAATCGAAAAGCAAACACAAACCCTAATATCAACCAGCTATATGAGGGAGCTTGAAGACAAAAAGCGAACAAGATCAGTGGATAGAACAGCTGAATTCGAAACAGCTGAGTGATAACTAACTTATAGTCATCCATATGCTCCAGAACTAATCTCAAATTGATTTTCTAGACACATACACTTTGGAGCAAACAACAGATACGACTATCGTAAAGAGGCGGGAAGTTTTTTTTCTTGAGAACATTACGAACTTCAAATTCAATTGGCGGAATTGTTGAGTTGACAAGAACGTAGTAAGGGAACGCAAACGGATTCGCACCATTTTTACATAGTGGTCATTATTTTCAAATGATGACAGGCAACAAAAAGCTAATTTTTGTAGGTCATGCACACCCCGTCGCGCTAGACCTCTCGTAATTCGGACAGCCCGTGGTTGGAGAAGTTGGAATATGGTAATTAATCACATAAACTGGCGTGAAGGTCACCGCCGTGGAATACGTTTATCTGTGAAATAAGTGAAGTTGACAAAGCGAGGTAACGAAGATCGTAAATATCCCCTTCGTGTTACTTGTATTTTGGTTGTCTGTTCAGAATGTGGATGCCACAATACTAAATGTTCGCTTCTAGGTATAGAAGCTTTGGTGGTTAGTTCCTATTGCTGAACTAGGACCTGTTCGCATTAGCTACGAAGACTAGGCCTCAAGGTCAGTCGTTATAGTATTGAGGTCAAGGATGACGATGGTGAGAATCTGGTAGATCACGCTGCTGAACTCGATCAGGTGTCAACTCCTCTAACGGTGACTGATCTGTGGACAACAGTTAGGATGACGCTGTTATCACTAAGCCACTTAAGTCTCGAGTTCAAAATAGCAAACAGCCTAATGAAGGTTGGAGTTTCACAATCGGACTGTTTAAAATTACAGAATGACCTGAATGAGTCAGCGGAAGCGACACGGCGGACGGTCTCTATGCATGGCATGACAGGCATTACTGCGAACCCACAAGATAACAAGTACGTCCTTACCAGAAAGACAAATTTTCGCCCGTCCGGAACAACTGTTGGTAGGCTGCTGATCAACGTCACTGGGTCCCGCGTCAGGCAGAATGGGCTCAGCCGGACCGGACGATCTGGCTGCGTCTTCCATCTTCTCCCTTTGAACTTGTCGTAGACAAGACAATAGCTGTACATTGCTGACAAACAGAGTTTTTGCTGCATCCAAGCACTGGAGGGGATTTTGCGCAATCGAGAGAATGCGCGATGCTCCATTGCTGAGCTTCAGATAGCGTTCAAGATCCTGCTGTAATTGGGGGTTCTGAGATGTAGACAACGGATTTGCAAGAGTATGAATGTAGTTCACGATTACCAAAAAGTATTGTGAGAATAAATGCCACGAGATGAACTTGCAAAGTAAAGCCACAGCTGATGATCACACTGTCTAAGAATTGAACGCCGCAAGTTTATGCACGGCAGTGTGAAATAGCGTATGACACCCAATGGAGAAAGTTTTCTTTGTTGCAGCGACAGAAAACGAGCTCGTTAATGGTGTGACCCACTGAGCCGCTACCGTTAATAACTGTGGCAACTCCATACAATGTGATTCATACTAAGTCCGCACCAGGAGGCGGTGTGATCACATAATAGCATGGCGTGCGTGGTTGAAGTTGCATTCTCACTAAACAGGAGTTTAATATAAACATGTTTAACGTCAATTTCAGAACACAACATCGCGACATTAAATTACAACTGGCGTGAGGTTCCACAATGTAACACCACCGGTCGTGCGTTTGTTTACGGATGATCAGCTGCAATAATTTCTCAAAATAGTCTTAAGGAGTTACACATCTGTGATACCAATTTCATTGAGAAAAGTGTGACTCACTTCCAAGATTCGTCTCATTCGTTTGAAAAATGTTTACTTCCAACCAAGATCCATCGGATGTACTCTAATGAAACCTATCTTGCCCTGAAAGCTACATGGAACAGCGCAAAACAAATAGAGGGCCTTGACGAATTGAATGACCAACTGTTAGCATTTTTTTCAACTGACATCTACAAATAGCTCACTCACGAGAGAAGAATTCTCTTTGGTACCATAATTGCTACGACAAGTCGATTCGTGGTGATAGCTGATTTTGAGTGACCCATCAAATGCTGAAGACTATAGACCTGGTGCCAAATACGCAGCTCATATTTTTCAGGTACCCTATAGTGAAACCGGATATAACCACATCTATCAATAAATAAAACAGACCATGATTTTCCGGCTACAATCGTAGTGTGTTCTGTTTCAAAGTTACGTAGACTAATGTAGGCAGTAGAGACCTTTTGTATAAAAACGGTACTACAATTCCGAATACTGTCGGATATTGTATGGGAGTCAGACCAGTGTGGAAATGGACATATACGGGTTATTATGGTATGGGACGTGGAAAATCCATTTTGAAGTAGTGCTCTGGATAGCTTAATGTATTTGATGTGTATGACAATCGTGTATAACACACCAATTTGCAGCGACATTTCAAGGTTGCGTACGGTCAACCATGCTGCACGTTGTACTGATGCCAGACTGATTATTGACACATATATATAGAAAGAATGACTACCACTTGTAACAGTCTGTCGACAGAACAATGAACACTGTTATCGAACCAAGTCTAGGGTTTTGACAAACGGGAGAACAGAGGAGACTTTTTTCAACGAGGTTTTATCGGATTCACTATCACTTAAAGAAAACCATCAACAATCAACGCTGACATTTTAGTGACTTTTGACAACCTAAGCGAACATAAAACAAACTAACAGAACAAAATAATAACAAGTCCTTAACAGTAGGAGGCGATGAGAGTGGAAGATAAAAGGACTTGATGTGAATCCACGTGAGAGGCTGTGTTCAAACACTCAAAATCAACGTGCCCACTCTTCGCAACTACTCCACAAAAAAACAGCTACTCGATATCTGAGAATCAGTTTGTGTTAATGCGACAGCTCCTCTAGGGTTTCAACTGGTTCAATTAAATAAACGTCTTTAATACACAGATGACACGGATATAAAACGACCGAATTCGACCACATGCGTCTGAGTACCCGCCATCTTCCGTAACGTCGTCAGTCAGAGCGTGGGTGGACCGCGAACACTGCAAACTGAAAAGTAGAAACGCCCTGAAGGTCGCAATACTAACAACGATAAGTCGTTTTACTCACCGCAGATTAGTGGATATTCCGCCAATGAATACAACAGTCATGTGAAATGTTCAACAACAACATAGCTGGCGAATTGCACAAAAAGAAAAACAAGTAGAACATTTATGGGAAGAACTGAAAGCTGATCGTCCTTTTGAGGAAATTGCTCTGCATTAAAGACGATGCGTGGAGTAAGAAGTGTAACTTCATGAGTAAAACTTGCGTAAATGTACGTATACCATCGTATTTCGTCTTTGGAGGGAACAACAATTAGTAGGAACGGCGGTAATGGGTTCGTGATGGACCACCGAATTTCCAGTTCTAACATACTCCTTCTCAATGTATGGGTACCCCGTAAATGTGATTCAGAAAATCAAACCCAGTTTCGTGAAAAGTGACGAAAAATGATTAACTTAGAAGCATCCGATTATGAAGCACGATGACCTGCGAACCTACTCCCGACGCATGTAGGCAAAAATGGATTATCCCTCTCAGTTCAACACATTCAAAGAATGCGAGTTATACCGGTCAACTTCCTTTGGTATCTTACGTGTTGAGGAATTGTTTTTTTAATAATTATTTCCGCTGTTGTCCGCACTAGTAATTGGGACCACCAATCCACACAACTTTGGTGCCATCAAACTTGGCCCACATGCTATCGGCTGAATTAAGCGTTGATCATAGAGCCATCGAAACAAAAAGCGTACGCGTTTGTAAGTGACACAGGCACATTCATGTATTTGAACCCAAAGCCACGACCATGAGATCCAGCGAACCCCAATAACGGATGACTTCGTTCGTGGATCCGTCGACATGCGGGAGGATGATGCCAAGGAAAAGTGCACCGACGCGAAAACCTCGTGGTCGGACGGAAGCAAAAACGATAAGGACAACGGGGAAAAAATTAAGCCCCTGACTGTTCTGACTGCCAATCGATTGCATTTGGTTCTTAGGCTCACGAAACGACAGCAAGTACTGTGGTTGTTGCTGATATAAGAAGGCTTGCAAAAGAATTTACAGCCTGATATAGGCAGTGAAGAAACAAGACGATACAGTTGACTGAATTCGTTAGCGTTGTAGGTTAAACATTTCATCGAATGAACAAGACACCTAAAGTCTGCTGCCGGACAGTTTTCAGGCTGTGCACACTTCAAAGCATCGACAGCACTGTACTGGATTGTTGGATAAACACTATGTGACCAACGACGTCCAGTAATATACACTAAGCAGATTCCTCGGATAGATATGCTTTAAGGATCAACAACCGTCACATCGTACGGTGCTCTGCATTTGCAAATGTTCAAAATAGGTTTCCACTTTTGTGACTGTGGCATTAGTGGCCACACACATTACAACAGAGACCGGGCACTATTTACTCAGATCATCAACAGTTGGGTAAAACCGTAAAACGAAATGTAAACAGTTATTTCACTGAGTAAAATGGGTAGGTGTTGCCCGTCCAGTTGATCAATTGAATCACTGGTTAGAAACGATTTCCGAGATGGTAACGTGTCACCATCAATGGCGCATCTGAGAAGTCTTCGGATAGCCTGGTTTTATCATTTTTATGCCCCTTTTGCTTCTTGTAGGTTATTCTACGTCACCGTTGCGGTGAGTAGCAGCCCGAGTCACAGTAGCCTCCTTTGGAGGAATGGAAGAAATGAACAGTTTGAAGTCGTAACGAACCAAAAAGTGAACTGCTAAACAATCTCTTAGTGGTCAGATGGCTTAAAAGAACATTCTCAGGGTACCATGAGATCAGAAAAATATGCACTCAAGTCATTTCTACTGCGGCATATTGCCAGCTTCGTTGGATCAAATTTTGATACTGTAACTTAACAGAATGACTCATGTTAACCAAGCACTTAACCTACAGACAGAATTGATACTTTTCTTGGGACAGAGTCAATTTATCCTTGTGATAACATTCAGTTGCTTACCCTATGTGAGGATCTAAAGTATCGGATTCTAGAAAGTTCTAACACCACGATAAACAGAATCATCAATGCGACTTTGCGAATTTTGAATTGACGCCGCCATTACAAAGTCCTCATAAAATTGAGGATCTGATATTGGTAGGATTACAGTCAGAAGCATGTAAATAGGGAACAGTGATGTTCATTTGAGAAATGGGTAAAGTGGTGACAGTATGACACACCTAGTGACGCTTAACCTATCATTCACAGATCTCTGGGAAAAAGATAATGATCTCGCTTAGTTCACACGTATAGATGACCATGAGCGTGCCCGGACGCTATGATGGCGCGAGCCGCTAGTCGTCATAGCCGTTACGGAGAAAGTTGTAGATGAAAAAATCTATCAAAAAAGGAAGCAAAAACTGATAGTTGAGAGCGAAGTAACCTAAATGATACATATTTGAACACTTGCAAATAGGGTGGACTAAAGATTACATCTTAAAAATCGATAACACACTTCTAAGGCGTCAGTAGGGCCAACCTTTTCAATTATTCCACAAATGAGTCAATTTATTTTGATGACTGTAAAATGAAGACACTTCTGTACTTTCGGAAGGTGTAACAATTGCGGAATTCTTAATGGATAAGAACGAACGAGCGTAATCAAACCGTCAGCTTGAGTTACCATAGACTGATAAGGTTCAAACGATCTTCATCGAATGGCGTTGATCGAAATCGAAACGGATCAAGAGTGAATTTCAATTACGCTTCATTGTGGCTACGGTGCAAAATATCTAAAAACATTACGCGTCGTGCAACCGGTACTACCCGTGGTTATTGCTGAATAACACTCATACACGTTTTTGATGGGATTAGTGAACAAACGTAGTGGCGAATTCGCCACAACGGTAAGAAAAGCTGACTTAATTGACCTTACGAATGTCACTGCGAAAATGGTCTGGAAAATGGCTCCGGTTGTTTATGTGAAAACATAATAAGGGGAAAAGCGATCGCTACAAACAATTGAATAAGTATATGACACGGTAAGCACAGCACGCAAACAGGCACCAGGTTTAGGTGACAATGAGCAACCAATCCTCCATGAGAAAATAACCGTTTGCGGAAATTGACTCAGTTTAGGAGTCAGTTGGGGAGACAGAAGCTGCTCGACCACCAAATTGCTGCTTGAACGGTCGAAAACAGTCTGCCAGTGGCCGACTGGTAGAACAGTTTGGCTTTAGGGTATCAAGGTCATTTTTTTATTCGTACTGCAACCGGAAAGGCAGGAAACGCACAGACCAGAGTAAGCGACGGATAGGAGATATTCTACGGTTCTTCTAGACAGAATGTTATGGCACTTCCTGTCGCAATAGGATTTGAAACCGTTTCAACTGTACACATACTCAAAAACTCACTCGCGTGGACTTTGCCCATGCCGGTAAGGTAGGAATACACAACAGATCCGTCGAAAGTACAGATGATCTGGTGGTACGTTTTGCACGATGAGATGGTCCCAAAGATCGAATGTTAATTGAGTTTCTGTTCCCAGTGCGCGGTACGCTCATCAGTAAGCAATAATGTAGCGCAAACCGCTATAAAAGTAACTACCAAATGCACTCAGCCGCATATAAATGTGTGCATGCACGCGCACGCACGGATTGATTCACATTAGTATTGATCACCACGTGAAGTAAGAGGGTGGATCAACACGGTTGGTGGACTTGTAATGTGAATGGAACCACTAGGACAAAAACGCAACAAACATTCTCAATACGACCACAAGTGTGCATAATTTCCATGAAAAGCTATGAGAACGCACACAACACACGGTCGGGACAAAATTTCGATTAAGAGTATGAGAGAACGGCTGGCAACAAACAAACTGAACGCTGGAAATAAGTGAGTTGCAACGATTTTAGTTTTACAGGTAACATTGTTTTGAGATTAGCCCGGCACAATAACAATCGCTTTTCTTGATTTCTTACAGTGATATTTCCAATGAGTAGATACATACCCAGTTTGTATCAAGGCGTGTCGCAGTGACCGCTGATCACCAGAAATGTATCAAAATAAGACGTTGTACTGTAAGGGAGCAGACGCAGATAAAGGTCAATAGTGTGCTTTGAAGTCACTTGGAGCCAGTCAGAAGCAGATACCCATACTCGTTAGATAATCTATGGATTTCACTCTCAGTCTCCCCCAATACGGAATCAGAAAGTGGACAATAACAGCTTCGTCGATCACTTATTGTCAACTTCAAACTTCTATGGGAACATTCCCAGTGGACAACAAAAACGATTGCGAAATCTACTGTAGCGAAATCGAACTCTCAATGACTCAGAGGTCCTGTCTAGAGAAAAGTAACGTGACATGGTGGATCATGCAGGCAAACATCAGAGACCGTTTGCAAAAACATAATAGTTTCACTTACGGAACCGGTCAAATGCGAGGTAATTTGGCGGCAACGACAACAAATATCGACCGAGTGGTCCCGAGGAAAACACTGGTCGCTTTTACCTAGTTGTGAGTAGTCCGATAGTAGCCAAGCGACAACTGAAGCGAGAACTGTAGCAGCAAACATAGTGAATGAGAAAGTTCCTAAAAAATCAATTCTGAAGCTAGCCAAAAGAAATCCTTACACAATCGAATAACTTATGCATGTGGAGTCCAACTCATTAATTTTAGATGGAAGGTTCAACGGTTGGAGTCAAGACTGAGTCGGTAGGTCACTCGGCAAGATAAGTTGCCAAACTTCAGGCTAAAACGCCCTGAGAAAGTGCACAAATCACTACGGTAATCACGGAAGAGGAATCAGCCACGAGCAGCTTGCCTCAGAATTACGATAAATATATGGGGGAAGTGTGCAGAGTGAAAGAACAACAGAGGTTAAAAAGCCACTAAAGAGGAAAAAATGAACTGAGAAACAGACTCAGGACACGAGTGCTATCCACTACAACAGTTCATCACGCATCGTCAATAAAAGTCGGCCCTTAATCATTAGAGCTCGGAATGCCTTCTATGTCGGTTGCCTTGTCGAAACATGCCCTCAAGACTTAAGCGGAGTGGCACATCACTTATCCACGTCGATCAATTTACAACAGTCTATGCTTATCTGTTGCGTCGGCAAGACGGTAACCAAAAACTAGCTGTACACAACGAAATTCTCCGCCCCAGAAACCAAAGAGAAAAAACGCGAAAAACATGTATTCACTTCATCTGAAAGTACCGCACAACGGTGTTGCAATTGTACAGTTAAAAAATGACCTGAAGGAAGAATCGAACAGTCAGCACTCCCTAGAAGGACTCCAAGCAATCTGATAGACGTGTTGAAGTTCAGTAAGCGTAGATGGACAAGTATAACTTTTAGAACAACTGTTATGTGAGCGTAACTTTCAATTTGAAACCTGTGGTTAAGATTTATCTATCTTAACAATCTGAAAACACATAACGCAAATTCACTCATCAATCTGGTACTTGGGCTGTCTTGAGTACAAAAGTAAGAATCCCGCCAAAAGATTATAAGGTTCGGTGAGGGCAACGAGGGGAATCAGGAGAGGTTTCCCAGTACTACATGTGTTACAACTGACTGTAGTTCAGAGAGATTTAATGGTCAAAATTATCAACCACTCACAAATTTAAATTGTAAGGTATGCAAGACGAGTAATTACCAGAGACCTCTACGCTTAATAATACAGAGTTAAACAAATCCAGATTGAACTATGCGGCCAGCAGGATACGCATTGGACGTGAAGACAGTGCTAGACACATTGCTGCATCATGCTGATAAAGGGTAGCGTTCAGCGACTTGAAAATCGCTGAGTTCTAAACACCAGTAAGCAAGTTGGTGACATCCATCATCGAAAAAACCACGGGAGCAGAATGAGTGTTATGATCGCCATCATCATCATCATTACGATCATCAGTGTAGAAAGCAACACCAGTGTTTCGCATTATTACTCAGCCGTAATAAAACAAAGAAAAAGACAAGCAAAAGCCAAGATTAAAAGAACAGAGGGAAGTTAAGAAATGAAACCAACTACGTCGGCACTCCAACACTCAATAGCAAGAGGCGCGAGCCAAAGGCACCGTCATGGTCGAGAAATACAGCAACTGTTGGAGGGCGAAACGTATGATGTCGGTGCGAAACTTGCGTGGAAACTGGGTGGATACGTCCTCGTACAAGACGAAATCCCGCCTGCTAACCCGTTAATTCTACCCCCGTCATGTAGTGGATCGATGTCAGAACCACGGAAATAACTGGAATCAAGCCAATTCCTCTGTGGTTTTCTCAGGAGCCTTAAATTCTTCCTGAATATGAGATCTATTATCGAGTGACTCCAGCACAGGCGGATGCACCCCGACGTCCACACGAGCTGAAACAATTGAGTCATCATCATCATCATCATAGACAGCAATACATCAGTGGTTCACACTAAGGACTAACTGCCACACAACCATGAAGAAACAGCAAACCCTATATAGAAAGAGAGAAGGAGAAGAAGAAGGGGATGGGAAGGGACTCAACTACTGAAAATGACTACGTCCATATTCAAACATTCAGCATCAAGGTGCC
>QNGE01001755.1:14511-41775 GCA_008508345.1 Paragonimus westermani | reverse complement strand
TCAACAAAGTACAATGGATGCCAGAATCTTAGTGATGACTAGGGTCCAGCTAATACCCTATGGTTTTCGCAAGAGCCTCTGATACCTTCCTTAAATATGAGAACTGTCATTAGTGTATTATCCAATACGGTCCAAAAACTTCATATCACCCAACAGCCTGATGTAGCTTCACAAGCAGCCACTGTGGGCAACACCAGTCAGACTACGGCAGTGCCATTTCAATCACTGTATCCTTGGGCTAGACTAGCCTCCAGCAACTAAATGAGTCAAGTCCTTGAATCATTGGATTCAGATAAGTCAGAGACTATGAGAAGAGTCCCTCAAGTCAACTCCTTCTCGTGACTTAAACGACCGTGAAGTGCTGGCGGTTGACCGCGACCTGGCAGATCAGTTCAATTATTTTCACCTTCCTCCTCTACTTCTGCTGCTGCTAACAACCCTCACAAAAGCCGAGATAGCTGGCAAGTATTGGCGCTTCCAACGTCTACACTCTTCGACAAAAATTTCAGCAATCCGATTGCGAAGCACCCCTTCAGGTTTGAAGCTGCGTGAACGCTGCCTCCGCAACGCACTCTTACGATTCCTCAATTGGAACTTAGATAATGCCATGAGTCAGCGACTCTTTCTCAGGTTTCTGGCGACGAAAAAGCTGAATCCTGCAATCAGGCTGGAGAGAGGACTACATTGAACTCTAAGTTGGAACAGAACCTGCTTGAGTGGATTTCAACGAATGGTTTTTTATGTGCCGCCAGACCCTGTGCTTCAGTCTAAGTCAGTCGGCATGGGCCAGAAAGACGTTTAGTTGTCACATCAGCGTATACTTCTCTTTTTTTACACGGTTTTCCCTGTATTTCAGAAACCCCCGCAGCATGAGACTAGTGAGCACCGCTTTCCAAAAGCAGAAATGACAATTGATCAGCTTCAGTCACGAGGCACCCCTTCAATCTGTCGAAGTGAGTAAAGAGAATGTAACCAGTTTAAAACAAATCTCTCAAAACCACCTTCGGAAAGTACTGGAGAATAGAAATCCGAAGTTGAGGATTTATTACGGTTCCATATTACACTTTACGCTTCAACTTCCGACGAATGATCGCTAAAAACGTCATAATTAACCCCCTCAGCCCCATTATGCGCACTTAAATGAGCTGGCCTAGGCCAGGTTGAACTGGTCCTCAGTGTCCAGCCCATCTGTCAAGTCGCCGCGAAAAGCTGTAGATTCGAGAGCCATCTTTTACACATACAGTCCCACCAACACTTTGCCGATGGCCAGTGCAAACACGAATCGGAGAAAAAAACGTCCGATTATTCCCTGACTCGAAGGTATGGTAAGAGCTATCTGTTTGTTGTTGAGGCATATGCCCCAATGACTGTAGTCCAGACGCAGTTGAAGATGATTCTCATCACGCGCTTACTAACTTTCGGCGTACTACTAGGCGCACAGACTTTGTAGTAGTAGCTGCAGACTTCAACGCCGAACCAGGCAGGCTAAAAGTTGACCAGCATGACTTAGATGGCCCACATTCTTACGGCATTCATCAAACAGATAGCGACGAACGTTTGTTACGGTTCTGTGCTCATGAAGCGGTTTCTGGCAAGTGCAATTTGTCCACGTTCTGGGCGTCATTGCACTACCTGGCGAGCTCCATCGCCAAATCAATTGTAGACAAAGACTGGCTACATGGCCACCAGCTATTGGTGGTTTGGATACTTGCAAGATTGTAAGTCAATCTAGGACCACTTCGCCGTCAACCACAAAATGACGTGCTTAAACCAGCAGGGACACAAGTGTTCTACATTTATCAGTGTGTGCTTCTTGCCTCTAGCACAGGTCCTCACCCACCAGGCGACAGTGGAGCAAAGTGGGCACACATACGGCATGAAATGTATGGATGTGGTACTGCCTTGTATGCTACTACTGTTCACTCAGCTGCCAACCGCCAGGTTTCTATGCGGTCACTGAAACTTCTCGAAGCGCGTTGGAATATTCCACCCAGCAGCGAATATAACCCAGCCCACAAGGCTACTCGCATCGGACTCTGAGAGCAATTACCAGGATCGCGAGGCTCGTTGTATACAAAGCATTATCGAGATGAAATAAGCCGCTGCTACGGGAAACTCTTGGGAGCCTTTATATCTCGTCCGAGAAACTGGTAGTAGGGAGCCAGGTGTGAGCGAGGCAACATGCGAAACCAATGGTGAGCATATTTCAAGCTTTCAACGATACCTAGGACGCTGAGCCGTGCACTTCCAACAGCAGCTCAAGTGACCACCTGCGTCACTGAACACGCCTCTGGGCTCTGCCTGTGCCTACTGGTCTACTGACGTTCCTCCGTTTTCGGAAACAGAAGCCTCACTTGAGATTAGGTTCTTGAAATGTCGCAAAGCACTCCGCTCCGACGAACTTCTCCTTACCATGATTACAGATGCATGTCCAGCCTCGGTCAACGAGCTGGCGGTTTTGCACCGGACACTCAGGTTCGGCGAAGTCATTCTATGTGACTAGGATTTGGCTATCATCCCCGCATTTAGAAAAGACCCACGCGCTTCGTGTACAAATCACGAACAGATCAGCTTGATTCCAGTTGCGTCAAAAGTGGCTTTCACCCGATGCGTTTCGTGGACTAAACCAAACGAGCGAATACAGCATCTGCGAGCAGCAACCTAGATACCACCCTGACGGTGACTGTACATCTCTACACTCCGCCTGATGCTCGAATTCCACCGTTCATACGGAAGACTGCCAATTGGCTTATTAGAGTGCGTCCAAACAGAATGCAAATACGAGTATATGGACCTTTCCCCAGGCACTCGACTCCAAGGTACAGAGTCTGCAGACAACATTGTCCTAATCTGAGAAGGCTCACGAGAAGCTCGGCGCATCTTAGGGAGATCAGATACTTCCGTTCGTCAGTTTGCCTTTGCACCTGCTGAGTGCACGATGCTTTTGCAAGAGTGGCAGAACACTGCGCCTGCTCTCACCCTTGGTGGGGAGCCGTCGAAGATGGTCGAGAATTTTATGTATCAGCACTGGTGAAATGTCTGAGATCATCAATCGCATAACAAAGGCATTCATGGCGTTTGCCAACTGAAGCTGTCTGTGAAGTCGGCATGATCTCAGTCTTTCTGTGAAAAGCCGAATTTAAGGGCAGTCCTGTTGGGCGGCTTTGAAACCTAATCCATTTGTGCAAAGGATGTTCATAGAGTGACCGTTTTCGACCATCGTTGTCTCCGAAACATTAACTGTATGTGGTAGGAACACCGTGTCGACAGTGACAAAGTCCACTGATGTGTTTATGAACGAATAGAACGTTGTCGACCCCTGAATATACTGGTCTCGTCGCACAGATCTCGTTGGCTTGGCCATATCTTACGAGTATCAACTCTGCCTGTCACACTGCACCATGTTTGAGAGTGGTGGGTTAGGCTGGAAGTAGCAGGTATTAGGGCACTCCCGGCTTCATGGCTAAGGTCCGAAGTACAATGAACATGAACGTTTAAGGACGTTGTCTAAGACAGTGAAAACAAAAATCAGTGGCGCTTGTGTTGCGAGTCTCTGAGTGGATCATTGTAATTTTCCTTCCCATCCCTCGACATTTTCCCCTTCATTGCGCAATACATTACCTTTTTCCCCATACTGTAGCATGTTTGCCACTCTATGTCATACATATACATATATATACAACTATATTCCGTGGTATTTGTTTCACCCTTGAGTTAAGAATCCACTTACGCTTCCCATTTCAGTTGTCATACACCAATTGTCAGACGAATAAAGCCTATCATACGAGCCTCTTACTTTTCTGCTTTTAAAGCAAAGTCGTTGTTTTGCACTATCGAATTTGATTGTCTGCAATTATAAATATATATATATGGATGTGTATATATGATATAAATGCCCTGTCCACCTCCTTAACTTGAACAGACAAGTATGTCTCACAACCCTTCGAAGACACTCCGTAGATTTGTGTTTCAGCTGTAGCGACCTCATAGAATGGCTTAACTTTCGTTGGTATTTTGTTGCCAAATTTGACACTTTCGATAGCGGCATGTTTATCTCAATGGTATGTCCTAGTTCCGCTCACTGGAATTCCCTCACTTTTCCGTTCCGCGCGCTACACACAGGACGTCTTCTGGCTTTACCATTGTTTTTCTTCTCGGTCGTGGCAATGAGCATTGTATTGCGCTGTTCGCTGTTTTCTGAATTATTGCTGTTTGGGTAACTCACCGTACCTAGAGTGAAACTTTGTGAGAGAGTCCCCCACACAGCACACGGCTGTCTATGGTAATCGGAGTCAAGGGAATCTGACGACGTTTGTACATAGGTTCTTCTGAATCAGTAGAACTTCACTCATATCGTGTCTCTGGCGCTACTTTGAAACGGATATCTTTGAAAGAGGTCCACATAGCTGTACACATTTTTGCCCAGTGCTCGTTTGGATCACGCCACTGTTGTGACCTTGGCGGTTCAACTGTCAGGGCTAGTTGATAAGCGTTCCGTATATCATCGTCGCTCAATTACCAACTGAATACTTTGTGCATGCATGAATTCTTTTGAGAAACAAGACAAAGCGGACATGAACAACGACATTACCTGAGTCCAAGTGGTTAGTCCAAACTGAGAGGTAACTTTTATCGTGACGGTGCCGCCGACAGCTGACAGCGATATGATCAATTTTGTGTCCATGATTGAGTTTTATACAGCAGTGTGGATTTGACGCATTGCTACCTTTGTGGTGAAATGCGCACTCCCATGTGCAGAGGCTCGTGAGATCGGTCTAAATTCAGTAGCCGATTGCCATTGTCAGCGGGTCATTCCTGGACACCGAACGTGTCACCCAGCCGCCGCTATTTTAGGATGGGATGACCGAGCTCCGTGTTCACACCACGTGTCTCCGACTATCGATTATGAAATCGTGAGAGATCTTGATAGCACCCGAATTACTTTACACAGGGGCATACGCGGAAATGATAGACACCCCTGTGGTTTGTTCTAACAGACTTTGACAGAGACACTAAGTCTTACGGCAAAAACGACCATTTGCTGAAATCCAATTAAACAGGCTTTGCTTCACCCTAAGGTTTAGTGCGATCCCCTAGCACTATCCGAGAGCGAATCTAGATGAATGGTAATGGTAGGATCACGAACGTGTTTCGGATACACAGTAAGAATTCAGTCCTAAAATCAACAGTATTCGTCATGGCATCTTGCTGACCTACTTGTGGCATCATGCAAACGTTGAAAGTGTCAATGATTATCAGTCCTACTTTGAAAACAGTGAAGGTAAGTTAACTTGTCCGTCAGACCAATGACATTTCCAGAGAGCTTCCGGTCAGTTGTGGTGGGGAACAGAGTTGGTTTGAAGGACCCTATCAAGAGCCGACAATCCATAATTATGGCTCACTTGACAGTAAGCGGCCAGTCCGGTCCAAAGACGCAGTGACTGAGACAGCGATGTGTAAACCCGGTTGCCGCTGTATACGCGAGCTGTGTACACAGTCACGCCAGAAGTTGAAAATACAGAGTTTTTCGACCATAAAAGAAAATAAGTCGACGATCTTAATCAGCCATTGGGTGTCCAGAGCATTCGTGTTTCATGACGCCATTTCCAATCTCTTTGTTTAATGCTACACGATCGGCAGTGCTGCAAGCATGAATGAAAATGTGTACACAATCGTGCATAATTACCCAAATAGCTTTACATGGTCAGTATTGAGATAAACAACCTTAGAAGTGCAAACGTTTTTTTTTCGTTTTACATACTCCCTTCTGTCAGGTTCGACATGGATATGCCTGATATGACTGAAGTCAACCATCGAGGCCACCCAGACTAATTCACTATGGGGTCATGTACGAAGTTTGTGCAAACGTCAACCTGGATTGAAACACAAGAACATACAACACATCCTTCTATTGAGATTTAGCAACGACTGGGTCCATCGGAAGTCTTATTCGTTTCTCGTGACAACCAGAACCCCGGCCACCACAGTTCGCCCGACTGTGTTGGGCTCGTCGGTTGTGTAAGCTATAATTGACTCGACTGCAATGCTGAAGACAGTGCTGTTTGGTGTGTCCCGGTTTCAAGTAACACATATAATACAGTTTAGGCGCGTGTGCTTCGATCAGGATATTATTATTCACCGTTCGATTTTTTCCCTTCTCATACCCATGTACCGCACGTGCATTCATACGGCATACTATCAGATCAGGGATCCTAGCTGCAACCATACACTTCCGCCCACCTATTCTCTATGCATGTTTTCATGTAAGCCTGATATGGGAGGCCTCGTGCGAACTCAACGACACGGTCTTTAACCGCGCAATTAATTACCTGTAATTAATCGCACCCACTGTTCTAGTTTTCTAGGTCGTTCCGCTTGCACCCTTTCGAATGTCACTTAAAGAAAACAAAGGTTCCATGCAATTTTTGGCGTAGTCAAGTGGCTCAGAACCCTTACACTTAGTTGTCGTCGCTGGACCCAGACTAGGAGAGACCTAAACATCTACCATATCTCTGAAAGGAGTTAGAAGTATACGGTTTGTTACCAAACCGAGTGGTGTTCATCAAGTTTGATGACTGCCGGGACAGAAGTTCAAAATCTCCACAAGGAAAACGTTCTGAACAGTTATCAACAGCAGCATACGTCACTGTCAATGTGGATAAATGCGTTTTCGTTCTTGTGGCATCATATCGATCAGCGCAGCATTCGGCCGCTGACAGAGAGAGAGAGAGTACAAGCGATTCACAACTTCCACCGCTCAACAACGCTCGCTGCTGTCCGTCGTTTTAATGACACGATCAACTAGTCCCTCCGATCTATCCCGCACTGCGTGCAGCTTATGCGACCATTGACTGATTTACTCCGTGGCTGTTCCAACGTCAAGTTGTCAGAAGCAGCTGTCGACTCCCACTATCGAACCAAAGAAGTGCTAGCCACTGCAGTGATGCTGCACCATTTCGACGCAAACGCCACCATTAGTATAGCCGCAGACGCATTCGACACAGCGGTTGGTGTCGTATTCCAACAGCTTTTTAACGGAGTCTGAAGACTGCACTTATTTTTCTCCAGATACGTAATACCAGCAGAAACCAAGTACAACACGCTCGGTCTTGAGTTACTAAGTATCTACTCAGCCGTTCAGCACTTTCGATACGCCCTCGGAGGTCGCCATTCTGTGATTTTCATCAAACACAAACCGTTGGTATATGCGTTCCGTAATCGTTCCGAGCGCCACTCACCCCGTTGAATGCGCCACCTCGATTTCATCTCGTAGTTCTTGATAGACGTACGACATGTCTCTGGCAGTGACAACTTTGTGGCCGCTGCTTCGTCACGTGTATCCACACCTGTTGGCCACATCATCGGCTTTTCATCTATGGCCGACGCACAACACACCGAGAATGATCTCCGCGCTTCTTGCCAACATTCGTCATAGCGCCTCAGGGACCTTCCGCCACCGACGGCACCTAATACGATTTTGTAAGATACTTCCTCTGGACACCCTCGTCCAATCGTGCCCTCAACCTTACGACGTCACGTGTTCGACACGTTGCACAACATTGCCCGTCCTGGCATCCGGACCACGGCCAAACTTGTTTCCGAGAGGTACGTCTGAGCCGGTATGCAAAAAGACCTTCGTACGCGAGCATGATCTTGCTTAGGTTATCAACAAGCTAAAGTTCACCGCCACATGTAAGCCCCGATTGGCCGATATCTCTCAATCACATCTTTACTTGCACATCTCCACGCAGATATTTTAGGTCCTTGCCACCTTCCAATAGCATGACCTATATCTTGACGATGGTGGGCCGTTTCACGCGACAAAAGACCAACCCTATACCCGACGTCCGCTTGGAGACCGTAACGCGCACATTTGTTGAGCACTGGATAGCATCTCACGGTTGTCCGGCTACCGCTCCAACCGACTGCGGCCCTCAATTCGGAAGCGGCTTCTTTGCTGAAAAGTTGCACGCGTTTGGATTTCGTAGCACGCGGACTACGGCACACCACCCAGCTGCAAACGGTATAGTCGAATGCTTTCATCCATAACTAAAAGCAGCCCTCGCCACCGTTGGACAGAAGTCCTGTCAATGGTTTAGGTCGACATCAGCGCGGCCCTCAAGGCCTACCTCCGTTGTTCCAGAGCCGAACACCTTTACGGTCAACCACACTTTTCCTGGTGATTACTTCTCCTCCGCCACAGAAGCACTTCGAGATGGTGCTTCCTACGCCAAGCAGCTCGACTCGCATATGCGCCGCCTCCGCGTAACGGACACACGAGAACAAAGCGGCATGGTACCTGTTCCCAAAGACTTCCACGACTGCACACACGTGTTTTTTCGCGTGGATAATTCACGACGCCTGCTCAGGCGACCTTACGAAGGTCCCTTCAACGGAAAGACCGCTTCTAAGTACTCGCACGTCGGTGAATTCGGGACACGGTTAACATCGGCCGCTTGAAGCCTGTCTATTTTGAAAGGACAGACGAAGCCTTTAATGCTCCGCATTCTATGGCCAGGCCGGTAACCGTATCTGAACAGCTCCGCCTCAGCGTATCGCCCTCAACAGACAACAACTTTGTCGACGACGACAGCACCCACTGTGACACCTTTCGGGTCGTAGAGTGCATTGACCTAAACGTCTCACTGAGGACTGGCATTCGCTGAGCCTTGTTCTACTTCCGCTCTATAAAAAACTAAAAGAATCGCAAAAGTTCTTACAAAACCCAAAAAACCGCAGTCTTTGGAAATACTAAAAAAGAGTGCTCTGATGCATGTCTACGTCACTTATGTGCGTCAGGTGAGTTTGCCATTTATATATGCGCTCTTTTCGTATACGTGCTCACGTCCTAGGTCGATCGCAATTTTTCAGCTCGACCACCGACATGCAATCCCAGTGTTTACTCCCAGGACCTTGACGTGCAAGATTTTTGCCTCCCTCAATCGTCTCGACATCGTAGGAGAGAACGCTCGAGTCGGAGCTCGCTAGGAACTGTTGGCATTAGCACTACTCCACCTGAAGCGTCTGGGGAGTGCTGTACCAATTGCAGGCTGGTGCAGCATGAACTAGATCAGGTCAAGGGTAGCTGGTCACAGTTAGTTCTCACGTAGATTGGAGGGTTGCGTTCGCAGTACCCTTCTGTAGGAGAGTTGTATAGTGGCCTGGACATAACCCCAGTTTGCCTGCTGTACGATGTGTGAAATTCTCCCGAAAATAGAAGTTCACACTGTTCACAGGATCGTTGCCTAGCGTCTGTTTGCTACATGCGATCACGTCTGTTTGTACTATTGTCGGTCTGTGCGCGCCAATGGCGCCATACATACTTCCGGCTTGCTCGCGCACTCGACAGTCGGATCTTCAACTCCCCAGCTACCGATGTCATTTAGCATTGATCGAGACTTACTGTAATTGTCGAATATTATACGTTTCGCGTCTGGCATTTGTTGTCTATACCTTGGAAATCGTTAATTTAGTGCACGTACGCGCTAAAATCATATTGTCTAATTCAAACAGTTTCCTGAGCAGTCAATGCTCAGCTAAACCGTTGTCTATGCTCACGTGGTCGCGGTTTGTTGGCGTAGTGAATGGTCACCTATAAATCTACGGGTTTAGAATGAGTGTACATCGACTAAAACAGCCCAATGGTTAACTTCGGCAGTGTTCCACTGTGGTTCGGTTTTGTGATGATGCGCATCCAGAGCCCAGTGAACCCTGCTATGGATCATGTGATCTGCGCGTACGTCCTCCATTAGGACTAAACCCCAATAATGGCATGAAAAATTCTGTTGAGATAGGCACGAAAAACAGCGGTGAGAAACAGCCGACCGAACCACTTCGATAATTAAACCATTTTAACCTTACTCACCCGAGTTATATTTCCACGGGGAAACAGGTCGAACATCCCAGAAACCCAGTCAAACGTGCTGTGAAGGCTGGAGACTCACTACCAACGTCGTCCACGTGCGTCATCCATCAACTTTCCTGTAACCAATAGGCAAGGAGCGTTCCGGCCAGGCCAACGCATAGCCTAATATGATTGGTTTTCAGTCACGGTCATCAGTTGACCAACCCACGCATCGGCTCACTTGGCCAATCAGCACTTCGACTTCTAGGTCGAGGCCAGAGGAAGCGGTGCCGTACCCCCCAAACACATCAGGCGTTGGATACACCGTGCTTGCATTTGCATTGTGCGCGCTCCGCTTGTGCCCATGTTTCTAAGTTCGGTGAGCACTCTGATGAGGTAGGAAATCGTACGGCCTTAGCCAGTAGAGAGAATATGGTGGACAATAAATTTCTGTCAAGTAACAATTCAATTAGGTCCGACCAATTAGTGTGGCCGAGAGACAGTTGCCGGGTTCATCTCCTGCCTGATGAGAGGACTTGAACTTAAAACCGGTAATGACCTGCCCAGTACCCACCACTTCGCTAAGCTGTCTCCTACTGTGTCCCCAATTATGCGAGAGCCAAACACGATCGGTCAGCTCTCAGAGCCGCCCGATGCTTATTTCCTACCAAGGAAGTGGCAAAAGGGCATTCAGAAAATCTTGACAGCTTTTCGCGCAATTGTAGAATGAATCAGCGAAATTAATTACTGGCTGCTCGATTCCGCTTACTGGTGAACTTAACTTCCACCCAAGTGGATATACGTATCGTCGCCGTCACTCACGCGTGTTTCATTTGTTCTCCCATTTCGTTGACGAAATCTCCAGTCCAGGCTCCTTTGGTGTGGCCTGATCCAATCTTTTGTGGAGATCATCTATTCGAGGAAATACCGCCGAAAAAGCTGAACAGTCAATGCTGACGGTAGAAAAATTGTAGCCCAACGAGAAGGGTGCGGGACAACATTTTTCAGTCACACTTCTCATCGTCAGTAGATTGGTACGGCGCGCCAATTGTAGGAGGCTGATAGAAAGTGTTCCAGTCGCTGATAGTAAAATTCCGTCTTGGTTACCGTCTGACACGGTCATTTCACTGGTCAGAAGTTGAAAATGCCATCATAAGGTCAGCAGACCCTTATCCTGAGTTTGCTGGCAAAAGGACATCTGTTATACTCTAAAATCATCCCAACTGTTTCGCCACCAAGTTACTTTTTCCCCTTCCCTGAACTAGAGTACAAATGCCGTTTGTGCACTCAAGAAACGCGTATTTCAGACCATAATCGTCAGTGCAGTCGACTTGGCGAAATGATTTCAATCCGTCTTTACTCCTCAACAATGTGACGGTATTTGCACTCCGTACATCATTCCTTGTGGAACTCTAGGGAGTGGAAATGTAGTTCTGATTCCGAAATGCCTCTTTTTTGCATTAGTGGCCGATCATAACGATCCTTGTTTATCCGTCTGGGATTAAGTTTTCCGTCATCCTCTTCGTTTTGATTGCACTACATCTCGTTCGTCTCATTAAAGCGTGAGAACACCTCCGGAGTCGTTTGGCAGTTCCTTGTGCGCTCATGTGCGTCTAGTAGATAGCCACATCCTTTCTGCTTCCCAGCTCGGTCAGTTCACTTTCTTGTGGCAGATTAAATACAAGATGAGGTGCTAGTCACTTGGATATTGGTTATATGACAGCGCAATCAAAGACCATCGACAGCCATTGCTGAGTGAGCGATGTTGCATGTCCGGTGACTTCTACGTGAATGGTTAGCGCTACTGCAGCTTTTCACTGACGTTTGTGCGTTTACTGTTAAAAGTGGCAGTTACCAACTTGATAAAATATGGATAACCACATGATTTTGCTTAGGATGTATGTTAATCAACTTCAAGTGGTTGCGAGTGTTTACGTACACTGCTGTAAGATGGTCCAGTTATGCCATTTGTTATAATGCACAATATGCCTACAACCTACATAAAGAAAAATGCTAGAAACTTAGTTCTTTACCTGTTGGACAAACGCGACATAGTCACTAAAAGTGTTTTAAATAACCATTGTAATGCACATTTTGAGTGGAATGGTACGAAGTTCGCAACCCCAGGAGTGTGAATCAATCTATTCGATTGAAACCCAAAACCAAGTGAATGCAGCTGTGGAGCTGCAGATCCCCAATTCTTTAGATAATGCGGATAAAAAAGCACCACGAAATGAGTGAACAACGTCATGATATGGTGGCTTGGTGTTGGGGGTGTCACATACCCCCAAAAACTGTCCACTAACTGGAATGAGCGTTTACCGCTTTTTTCTTGTAAAGCCGAATTCCTTTGATATACCAACAGTTTTTCTACCTCTGGCACCGACTCACATACTGGACGCTAGTTAGCTTGTTTTTTCACCTGATCGCTTGACTAGCTATGAAAACGCAAGAGCTACATTGTGTACTTTGACTTCGGCTTTTCGGCACTCGGAATTTCGGTCTGAGACAATAAACGCTGTTTTCGGGAGACCAGTGTTTTTCCTTCGTAGTCGGCTTTGTGGGAATCGGCTGTTCGGTGTAAAACAGTGCGTACCATATCACTGCGTCCTAGGAATCGTTCCAGCTCAATTGCATCCACTCGGTCCTTCCGCGTTATAACACCTGGCTACCTTGGTGACTTGCTGAGTTACAGTGAACAGCACTACGGTGCTGCTAATGGAATTGCTCATACGAGGGGGGCGCCGGATGGGTGACTCCGGCTATGGGTTTACATAAAACTGATATCTTAGTCCATTTAAATAGAACTGACATTCAGTTAATCACTTATAATATACACTTTTCAAACAAACGCTTTTACCATTAGCCTTTGCCATTATTTCATGTAGTCCTCGGTGGACTGACATTATTTCAGCCCACACAGAACGAACCTGATATCCGGAAGAAATATATTTAACAATGAACATTTTTGCCCTTTTTTAGGAACGCCCTTCTTAGGCCTGAGACGTTTTCTTTCTATATACACTTGTTTCGCTCAAAAAACGACGTAGCAACCGTTTTAACCACTGAAGAGTTGGCTCACTCAACCCACCTTGGTCAAAAATGGACGTCACTGATCACATCTCAGATGTGCCATCTCGGCATGTTTTGGCTAAACTTGGTTTGATCCAACTTGGTGAAGGGGCTTACCATTGCGAACAGAATCCTATGCTCGTACTCACACCCAGTTTCCGCCGCATACAATGTTTCGACGGGCGATACTTTCATCGGGCAGTTAATATTTTGCAGAAATCAATTCTTGGTATAAAGTGCCATAGAAATTCCTGAATGAATGGTGAACAAGTGTTTGGCAATTTAGACATCTTAAAATGTTTCTTGATGTGTGGATATATTGCCTCTCCTACACATGCTTGCGGGGAACGTCAGTTTGGTTAAAAATTACACCATACCAGGGTCAGAATTCTGAAATTTATCTCCTTTGCGAGTTTCACTGAGCAGGGCCACATAAAGGGACGGACTGGCGTAATTCACTCTTGATTTATGCCAGAGGCACATCACCGGTGTGTTGTAGTGCTAGATCCTGAATTCGTACGCCCAGAGTTTCCCCAACCTTATGCTACCGTGAATCGGAAGTCGCAGGGAGAAAACGATGAATCTGCAAACAAACTTTATTTATTGATTTACTCACCGTTCACAACAGGCTTCAACGTAACAATTTAGGGGTGCTAAGGAGCTGGACGTGAGAGCACCTTGAGCACAGCCGCACAGCAGACGCCAGAGTGGAAGACTGCTTCGACGGAAAATTCCAGTCGACCTTCAGGATTCAAACAAGAGTTAGGCTGGTTAAGCGGCGTTCCTAACGGTAATAACTCAACATTGTTATCCTAGTGAATGTAACCCACAGGAGTAGAGATAGTGCGAATTCATTACACAGCTGAGAGCATAACTGCGATACTTATGCCGGTCCACTAACTTTGATGCTAGTGGTTTGTAGTAAGTTTACATATCTAAGGCAATGTGAACAGGCGCGCTGGTACTGGCAAGGTAAATCTCACGTCGCGGGGAGCTTAGAATTTTGGGGACGTCGAAGGTGGTCTCACTACAGTGTCATAAAAACAAACAGTTATGGTGCACAATCCCGGCATACTCATAATTTGATTCATGACGCAACGAGCAGGGGAGTTTACCTCGTTAACAGGTTGGTATGTTCAGTATATCATCGCCGCTCGAAACCGGAACTTGTTCATAGGTTGCAGCGTTTAATTTCAAACATGTCACATCAAGCGGACTCAGTGTCCTCATTCACCACAGCAATAAAAGCGATTATCTCTCGTTCCTTTTGTTTGCAGCCCTGCTCGCTTGATTTCCGAAAAGTTAGTTTGCTCTCATCCACCGTCATGAACAGTTTTGTCTCTTGAAAGTCACCTTGACCTTCATAAATGATGTTACGAAGAGCATAACAACGGTAGCGTTAGGTGTGTATCCGTAGTTGATACCCAACTGGCTGGCACACCAAAATTCTTATCAATGGCAATCACATCTTGCGTCACTTGGGCCTAGATTGTTAGGTGACCTCACTCTAGGTCAGTCAATCAGCTGTGAAGCGAATGGACAATTAAAGCGCACAGCTGCGCAGCAGAGGTCAAAACCGACAGCATTTGTGCAGAGCTATGATCTTCGGACGGTTGCTAAGCCAAACAAAAGTAGACTTAGCAGAACGAAATGTCCCTAGATAGATCGTACTATTTTTTCGACCAAAAACTTCTGCCTCGAAGATCGAATTATTTAGGCTCAACGCAATCCGAACGAGAAGATGAACGTATATGTGGTCAACAGGCGTCTCAGTCAACTACACCGTCGGGCGGTCAGCTGATCAACAAAACTGTCACTCAGAAACCGTTAATTTCGTCTACAGAGACAGTAAGCAGCCCATCATACCTTACGTGCACGAGAACCAACGGACAGAGACAACATGAAAAACATGCATCCATAACACTGGGATTGCCTCCGCAGCACAACTATTTTCTGTGGCGCAATGCAAGTGACCAACTCTTGAATGATTTGGAACAACGCATGCGCTTGGCCAAATGGAAACGAATTAGACGCCCACGTTTTTTGGATTATCAGCTGGATGCAACATGGGACGAACTCATTCAGGATGCAAGTTATGAATATCGTGATTGGCAGACACAATCCCTGAAACATCAGTACAACATGTGGGTAAACGTAAGTGTTGTTGAGTAAACGCTTGTTTCAACGATACTTTTAAACTCACTATCAAATGTCTACATCGGGACGCAGTTCGTAACCAAATCGGAAGCGAAGTCTATGGTATCCGTAATAAGTAGTGGTAATTAAATTTCCATCCTTAACTCATTAAGATTGTGTCTAGGAGGATAGCGAAGGTGCATAGTCTATTCTCAAATCTTTTGTTACAGCCATATTATGTCTGTTTGGGAACTAAAGGAAGAGTTAATATTGCATGTATGTGTTTAGTCTTGCTTTTTGCATTTTAGACCTGCCTGATGTGATTGGAAGATAACTGTCTAACCTTCCGACATTCATCCACTGTTGTCTCGTTCAGTTATCCTGTAACGGGTGAACTGACCACATAAGCACTGTAACGGACTGTTGGTGCGACTTTAGGAAATCACCAGGTTTTCGACTCGCACTGTAGATCCCATTTGGGTCACACCCTCTTGATGTCGATGAATAGTCTGTCTCACCGCTCGTCGTTGCCGGTGGTAAAAATAAACCACATAATAGTCGCATCAAGCAAGGTTAAGAGTTCCCGCCTGTCAGCCCCTAGAGTGCGCTACAATTCGCATCGCCGGTTGATGCTGTTCACTGACATGACAGCTTGTGGCAGTCAGCAATGATTCTGTCTCTTTAAGAAATACGGCTCTACATTTACGTGAACTCTATTGTTTTAAACTATCATTCTTTTACATGTTTGTATTTAGTTTTTACTGATAAGTACTCAGGGATTTGAACAAAAAGTTGGATACAACTGGGAGCTTATGGCAGTTTTAGTATTCAGTAAGAATTTCCAGCAAACCCCTTTTGAAAGCAAGCACTGCATTCGAGTCTCGCTCTTGTTCGAGCTCGGCAATAGTGTTTGTTCTTCGACGACCAGGAGTCGTAGTCCGGTCCACGTCCTCATGAGACAACCGTGTTCATAACTGTGCCACTGGCCTCACATTAGCAACGCACCGGTGAAACGAAATTCGTTGACAATTATGACCATCAGTAGTGGTTATGTATTTGACAAGCGGACATGATGAGCGGGAGAATAATCTCATTCTGACAGGTTTATTCGCTTGACAACGGATCCTAGTGTGTATTTTTCGATTACTTTAAATATTTGTATATATTTGACCGTCATATATATGTATATATATATACATAGCAAGTATTGATGGGTTGTTCTTGTATGAAGTGTTTTTGTGGCTTAAAATGTAGACAGGAAGTTAAGCGGATGGGGATACTGTCACTGTGTGCGGCATGTTTGAGAAGGTAATCTGATTGTGTTAGTTCGGAAGTCTAACAGAATTGACCAGAGTCGTGGTGCTGCGCGCAGTCCGGTTCTAGGCCAGACGCTACGAGAACTTTTCAGTTGCCTTTGCGCTACTGCTAGGGAGCGACGACGTTATCTTATCGGAGAGTTCTTTTAACTGTTCGTCCTGTTGAATGCTGCGCTTGACAGATTGCGATGAAACACGTTATCCGGATTTGATCAGTTTTACCTAAAATTTAGGAGCTTTGAGGGACTCATGAAGTTGTATTGCACGGGATGTACATTACGTCTGTATAATGAAGCGTCATAGGCTTAAGAAAGCTCATGGCGCGTACAACAGGTAGAGCCAAGTGTCTCGACAAGCGAAGTCGAATGCATTGTTTATTTGTATTGATTTTCTGTCAAAAGACGTTCTAGACCGCTACATGATGTACACACAAATTGTGAGAGGGGCACCAAAAAACCTGTGGCTCTCGCTGGAGGTGATGAAGTCTACACCGGAGGTTGAAAGCAGTTTGTAGTTCGCAGTAGAGTCAATTGCTGTGAAGTACCTCCGGGAGGAGCGGACTACAGTACGATTGAGACTCAAACCATGGGATGCTCATGAGCTTTTTGCCCATACACGGAAGACGGTGTGAAGGTAATGTAGAGTGTTCGTACACTGTAGGTAATTGGGGGGCGGAACGAATGTACTGGCCTAGACGTTCGGGGGACAAAGGTCTATAGAGTTATACGATTGTGTTTAGACGGGATAGGCTATAAATGAGTAAATTCATGAAGTGTGTAGAAAGTGCAGACACTGAGAACAATGTCGAATTATAAACTAAATATGTTGAAGAAATCGCACGAGAGGTGCATCGATTAGGTGACACCAGTGTGTAGGACGAACTGCACTGATAAAGAAATTGTACTGCACAAATGTTGTTAACCCTGACTGTAAACATAATACTGACATTGGTAATTCAGTAAACAGACCGTAATGTGTGTGGTGCAGTTACGTGGTGAGTGATGCATGAAAGACCGTAAACAGAATCAACTACAGTAATTAGAATTCTGTGAGACTACCGGTGGTGCCAAGTTTAGTACGATGCGGATTAGGAGTTAGTAAACACTCCGATAATAACAAAAACTAGCAAAATAATGTACAGCAATTAATTAAAACTGGAATCGGTTAACTGAATTCAGGAAGGAGCTATGAACCACAAAAACATGTTTCAAAATCGCGTCAGACCAAATTTATGAACTATGCCCAAACTAGTTCAGAGGAATGGGTGCGTACAGGCAAAATTGTAGCTTGTCAGGTTAGCAATCACAACTCAGTTCTAGGGGCGTGTATGACATGTTTGAACATTTAAACTTGTCTCTCGATAGACAGTGAGACGAGGGAGACCACCCGAGGTGATTGAAACGTAGAGTACTACAACTTGCTCGTAACGTTGTGTCATTCCCAATCTGTTTATCAAAAACGAGGTAGACGTTGAAATAGGGTGATTGAAGACCGGTTATAAACAGATGTGTGATTGACTCAAATGTCATGCGTACACTTATCGATCAGCAAATGAAGTGAACAGAATGTGGTCAATCAATTCATATCGGACTGACACGAGCAAACTAAGAGCAGAGGTAAAATGAACACAGTGGGGAAGTTTAAAAAACAACACGAAATTGGCAGTAAAGAGATGAAGTATTAAAAGCAAAAATACTGGTAATTATCGGCACCGGCACAATAGATTATCAAAATAGTGCTAAGTTCACCACCGTCTGCTTCTGGGGATAGAAAAGTGGTTTCCTAAGACGTATGGCTAACGCTTCGGAAAAAAGCTAAACCTTGTTTGCTTACAATCTGACAGACAACACGAAAAGCATTTGAGGAATTCGCTATGTAGCGTGTTTTCTTAAGTGTTTTCTTATGCAGTCCTTGGCGTTCCTGTCTTGGGATCCCGGAGTCACTTCGGGATGTGCTTAGAGATTCGCGTGTGTAGTGCCCTCACCGTAAGGCCTACTTACGACAATCTGAATTTAAAAGCCAACTCATAAATAGAGCTTGGCACTTGATCTATCCTCGGAGTTGAAGGCATGCGCATTGAGTACAGCGTAGCTGAATGACTTCAGTCTTCGTCCCATCAAAAGTGCTGCCAAATCACATTTTGAAGATAACGATTTGTGTACCGGCTCACTAGATATGACGGATGGTCTACCGTCGACTAGTTTTGAATGATTTTCGACAAAACGTACGGGAAAACCATTTCAAACTAGACTCCGCTTGATGAAAATGATCTCTTTGAGCATACTTTCTTCCGAGTAGCTCAAACGAACGCTGTGTTGCAGAGTTCACACGAGCCCACATTTATACGTAACTGGAGCAAACCTAGTGAATTGTGATAGCCGGCCAATCAATGTCTTCCTTCTTTGGTTACCTCTACGAACAGAGCCAAATGCATTCCCTAAATGGTAACTAACTTCCTTGTTTCCGGTTGTGATCTTAATGTTGGGATGGAAGATGCTGAGATATGTGCACTTAAAGTCAATCGTATTGGTCGCTTTTCAAATTACGGATACATATTGCCCACGTATCTTTTACTCGGATGTGTCAAGCTTATGATATTTTGTGACTTCCTTTCAGGAGAGGCCATAAATAGATCAGCCAGAACAGGCTCGAATGGGTTGGTCAAGACAACACAAACCACCTGGTGGCAGAACCGCCTGTTCAGTGGCGCACAGGGCAAGAAGATCGCGTAGATGAAACACAGGTAGGCCAGGTTTACTCTAGTGTTCAGTCACATTATCATAAATTGTCACTCGCTTCAATCTACAAACAAACATTTCGATTGTGTACGCTTTCAAGCTATGTGTGCAGAAGTGGGCCTTGACAGTTTCAGGAACTTTCACTAACCATCTCACCAAACTGACCTCGTCGTCGATGCAAAGGTTCACAGTAAAGTTCCGGAATTAAATGTTTTTGGCAGGCTATTCATGCCTGCAGTTGGAGCATACACCTTGCATAAGAGTTTTTGTCCTATTCATATTTGCCCCAGAAGCGTTAACCTTTCTACCCTTTTCGCAGCTCTTTTTTTGTGGTCCTCTGTTTAACGCCATGCTCACGTTCATCCCACGATGTGCTGGTCTCGCTTGATTTGTGTTTGCGACATTAATCTCTTTTGGGCTCATCAGGTCGGACACACATAGCAAGAGTGACCGGGATTCCTGACGCTCACGGCCCGGGGAGCGGGGCCGACACAGTAAAGGGAGTAACATGTGTCCCCCAAAATATTCCGGGGCCCTTGCAAGAGGGCTTACCCGACAGGCACGCCCCCTAACCGAGTCGAATGAGCGAACCAGGACACGACACCACCGCAAACACAGTCCAATTTACTGCCCGAGACAGCCGTCGGCGTACCACACACACAAGCTAAGACACAAGCTACGTCCTGATTGGTTGCGCCTTCATGCATTGAGAATGACGGTACGTTCCAAAATGTTGGAATACAGGCTGTGCGTTCTCTGGGGTGGGTGCTCCCCCTGCCGTTGTTATTGCCTGTATGGTGGACGATCGTGAGTCATTCTGCACGTGGTATATATCAGAGAGGGATATGTAGTCAAGACTATTTACTGATGAAACAATATTCTGTCTGACTGGATTTCTGCAGAAGTCCCTTTGTTGCACATCAACGGTCCCCATCGATTTGCCCTGATCCGGCGTCAACGTGGCCTAAAGGTTATGGTTTGGGCGCAAATCGTTCACACAGACTATCGGAGTCCTATTTTGATAAGAACGTTACACGCAAAACATTCATTCGCACAATCAATTACAAAGTAGGGCATTCCTAGCTGAAGATGTTGTAGGAGAATGTTGTACCGGCGCTGGAGCAACTGGGAGTATTTGGCAATATTTGGTTCCATCAGGATAACACAACAACACTATACATTACTTGTATGAAGATATCCGGATGAAACATTCGGGTGACGATGGATCGGTCCCGGTGGGCTAACGGGGTGGCCCCCACGGTCACCAGATATTACTCCGCCGGGTTTTTTCCTCTAAGGCTACCCCGGACGCAGATCCTATAGAGAACGTCCACAAACTCTGGAGGGACTAAAAGGCGCCATAATTTTGTAGAGCAGAGCAGTCTGAGGTCTCTTTGTAGTGTGTGCTGACATCGTGCCTAAGGAGAATGCTTTTGCGTAAGCACAACCGCGAGAGGCATTTTGGGCGTCTACTGTGAATTGATGGCTCATAGATTAGTACATTCTTCTTTTCATCTTTGCGTGACGGTAGCGTGAGTCTGTCAGTAGAACCGCACGGCTATAACGGTAATGGGTACATTCGCATACTTCGTAGGTTACTATCTGATTAAGGTACCGTTTCCGTTTATATGTAGCGAGATGCTATAGACTGAATACTTTAGCACTCAATACGCTCAGTCGTTGTTCATAGACCCGTGTTGACCTGACGTAATATATGAAAAGCATTGAGCGTGGGGATGGAATGTTCATTTCACAGGATATATATACGGGACTAACATAACGCTGTAAACGGTACCGACAAGCATACATCAGGAAAATGTGCCCAGTTCTGGCTAGTAGTGTACAGTAGCATCTTCATGCTGCGTATGGTCCGTCTGTAAAATGCAAAAACGGTCCCAGTGTCGGTAGTCGTTTCCTTAAAACGGCGCACTGGTCGCCATCCGCCGACGTGATCTGGTTTCAGCATGATAGCCCGGTCCACTTTGAGCAAGCTATTTTTCAAGATAATGTAGGTTTCCACAGAAAAAGCATCTCAAGCTGGACAACATTTTTGAACGAGCTGCAAACGTCGATCTCCATTATACATGTTACTTTCGTCACGGTACTGATAAAGTGATTAAATAAGACGCTGTCAGGAATTGAAACGATGAGGTCACAAGATTGGAAGATACCAAGCGGTGTTTATCGTTTTGGTAGCATGGTCACGAAACTTTTCATAAGAGCTCACAATTCGCGGGGCAAGCCTAAGAACGCAAAAAGACGTACCTCAGGTTATGGGGGAAATTTGTCAGTTTATGATCAGCCTTCTAGTGAATTGTAAATCTGTTCTGTTCATGAATGCAACTTTTTACTGCCTACGGTTTGGTGAAAAACTGTCTCGGTGGCACAGTCCATTGGGGAAATATCGTACCCCTACATTGACCATGCGCACTCACGGGCGCCTGCTGGTTCCAGCTTAGCATTGCCGCCCAAGCGCTAAGACCTTTGCTGACACGTGCTCGGGCACCAGGTGTTATCGACCGCGGACGGTCGTGGTCAAAGCAACGGGCCGCTGGAAGGTCGTAGATCCACCGGAAATGCGCGTACGTGCGCACCCTACTCACGGGCCGAAAATCTGGCTGCGGATGCAGCGGAATGTTGTGCCCGTCCGCTCATCCGCCTCGGTTGCGAGGCTTGCCGGTCGGGTAAACCCCCAGCGTGGACACCGGATTTTTTCCAGGGACATACGGCGTGTTAAACTCCGAAACAGCAACGGATCGATATTCAATCGGGGCCTCCAGATCAGACATTGAGCCAACCCAGATTTCGCATCCGTAAAACTGTGGTACACGCAATCTGCTCTGCAAGCCTGACACTGACAGGATCCTCAGGACATCGATCGCAGCCTAACTGTTGCCCAGGTAACACTATGCGGAGTCTAGACTACGACATGCGAATTCTCACTGAAGGGCTGACCCGAATACAGGCCTCCTAACCGCCTCGGACTAGAAAACGGTCCCAACACACAACCATAACAACAGCCATGCTAGCTGCCACAGGGTTGTATGCGCATTTCACGTCAAACCGATCGGATCTATCGTTCTGGTGTTTCCACCGCCACGGTCCACAAGCGATAGCATCAGGTCGTTGACAAACGTCCCAGCGTTTGAAAGACAACGCAGAGCCAGAAACTGGCGTGGATCAATGCGTGCGAATGGACAGAGTGAAAATACGTGTTGCCCTGACGAACCGTGCTACCACAATTATCACTTAACCAAACGATGCATGATGAAAAGCTACATTCATGAATGAAACATGCGTTCAAACCAGTAATTCTGAATGCCTCACTGACACATCACCGAGGCTGACTGGAATCTGACAGTTTTTCATGAGAAACGAGACACGTCATGCTGTGTTACCGCACCCTTTGTGAACTCTGATGTGATAGTACATAGGTGCGTTGTCAGAACCCAAAGCGATGTGTCACATCTCTCAGTTTTGTGGACTGGTCATTTTGTCAAGTTTATTTCACGTCAGCATGTCTTCTTTCACTATTCTAACCACAAATTGTTGCAATGTGTTATCGAGATCAGCGTGGACAACTAGACCACAAATGGTTGTTAACTTGAGTCACTTCGTTCTTTACAAACTTGCTTTATCTGGAAAAATTTCATGCGCAACGTGGACTGAGTGAAATGTTACACTGAAATTTGATCACACTGTTGGACCGCGGTTAAGAGGACATTGTGTCTTCCCAAAGGACGGTTGGATCATACGCGATACCTTTAGCTAGAACTGGTTACAACTTCTTGATAGACGCTTGCGTTCAACGTCATAAAACTCAACATCTTCTTGTCCGGTAAAAGCAGTGCCATGACACCTACTTCGTAGTTTTCCACAAGAATACTCAAACCAAACTTCACCTCAGTGAGACAATACGTGTGGTTGCTCAAATTCCATACTTCAGTCAGAGCCAATTGAATCCGTTTAGTATAGGAACGTACAAATCACCCCTAGAGTTGTGTTGATGTACCGGTAGGACGGCATTATCGTCATCCAAAGAAGAATAGAGAGAAATTCATTGGTCTATAGCCGGTGTGGTCACAATAGATAGTCGAATCGTTGTTTATAGTTTTTTGCGTAGAAACATTCTCTTGATGCACGTGGACAGCACGCTCTTGAGAGTATTTTCAGAGATTGCGTTATAGTCCCATATTGTGACCATTTTCAGTCCCTTCAGTGTTTGTTTACACTCCCTGTGTACCATATATTTGAGGCAGTCCCAAAAGGACAAGCAACTGGTGGACTAATATCTGGCAATTGTAGGGACCAGTCCCTTAGTTCACTGCAACCGATCCAGGCAAGTCCTAACGTTTCAGCAGTCGTTCTGGTATGCGCAGAGCATGATGTAGTGCTGCACCATCCTGATGAGACCAGACATATTCAAGTATTGCCAATTGTTCCAGTCCCGGCAAAACTTTTTTTTAATGTGTGGAGATGAATATATTCTAGTTTGCAAATGAGTGTGCAGAGTAAGGTGTTACCGGTGCCCTTTTCGTCAAAGGGTGAAACCCGACAGACCGTGTTGGAACGATGGACACCCGAATCAAAAGACTGGTTACATTGGCGTTTGATTGTCGTAAACAGATTTGGGCTACTGGTATGTCAAAAATGAGGTTTCTGAGGACATCCATTTTCAGGTAATATTGCCCTGCCACTTAATACTGTCGAATATATATATATATATACCTTTCCGATATATACCATCTGCAAAATTAATCACGTTTGTTCGCATCCAATAACTGAAGCCGTTGAAATCAGAAGGTACGCCAGTTATGGTACCACTCACATACAACATATCCAGTACAAACCGGAAGGAATGAGATCACGAGACGTATGGTTGAAGGACTGTGGCCCAGTGGGTCAATGCTGGTTGTTCAGATGGTAGACTTGTACGAAAGTGAAACACCTATCTCTCGGGAACAAAAGGTAGGATGACTGAAATTAAAAGATCTGAGCTGAGAAGAAAAATAGTTGAGATACGAGGCAAGAAGTAGTTCAAAATGGACGTATATGTTATCGTACCATAGAGAGCGTAAAGAAGAAAAGTCAAAATTTAAAAATGGATCGACTAAACGGGAGACATTCAGCAATGATTTTCCGATGATTTAGCAGTGCAACAACAAAACAGAAGGAAAGAAAAGACAAGAGACCAAAACCTCAGGCTACTGAGAAGGAGGCCGAGTGAATTAACAAATGATGGGGGTTGTTGTTTGACACGAACGAAAAAAAGATATAACTGACATAACTTGCTTGCGTCTAACGTGTATGTCGTTCCCTCGTTGACAATGCACTGTGAGTAGTTGGATATTTTACAATATTAAACGGGAAGCGCAATCGCGGCCACATTCATCAAAGCGCTCTAAAGTTAAGTTATCTCCACCTAAGGCACAGTGAGTGATTGGATATAATCGCAATAATTTCCCTTGACTGATAACCATTTCTTGAATTTACGGTTGTTACACTCAGTGAGTCTATTCGTTGGTGGGTGATACGGTGTCACCCGTACGCGCTTAATACCAAATTATTGCATGCACGTTTGAAATTATTCGCTTCTGGCTCATGGTCCCTGAAACGTTAGGATTGCCTCTGAAACTGTCTGGTTGGTTAAGATGTGCTCCTTCAATATGTCTCCCACTGTAGACACATTCTGGTCTGGAAAATCAGTCGCTACAACCCAGCGGATAAGACTTACTGTCATGACCAAAACGTGTTGGTTACAGCGAGCGTATACTGTGATGGGGATAGTGATAACCGACCAGAGTCCACTAAGTCCAGAGAACGGATACAGGACACCACCACTCTCAGTTTTCAGTCAGTGACATTGATGACAGGCAAGCAGGTAGATCACTACATTATCTTTCATCATCCGCCGATATATGCTTTGTTCCAGTTTATCGTATGTTCTAGCGCATCCGGTGTGTGCCATCTCCTTGTAAGTTGTTGTCAGCTTTCTCCCCATTTGTCTCGAAATGACCATCACTACAGAGCAGGCAACGTCATCCTGCCAAGTTAGCATCCCCGCACAGTGGAGACTAATTCTTCTCTACCTGAAAACGATTGCTTCCAGTCGACGGAATCCTCACATTTATTGTCAGAGTGTCGATCGCCCTACAGAGAACCCTGTTTTGACGCTGTGAACGCATCAGTACTTGCAATTAATTGTCCATCACCAACTCCAAAAGTCACATTCGGGAATCCTCCATCTACTTGCTATCGAGAAAAAAAAACCAGTCATAGAACTGCTAGGCCGCAGGTGAATTGTCTTGTACGTATCCTGTACGTCTTACGTATTAGGCAAAACTGATTATCAGAATTGATAAACAGATTGGGAATAACACAACCCTGTTTTGACGCTGTGAACGCATCAGTACTTGCAATTAATTGTCCATCACCAACTCCAAAAGTCACATTCGGGAATCCTCCGTCTACTTGCTATCGAGAAAAAAAAGCCAGCGACGGAACTGCTAGTTCCAAGAGCATGATTGACCATGAGCTCATATTCTTGTGGACGCAATGCTCATCTGATCAATTATCCATTCGTGTGCATCGCAGTCCTGAGCCACCTAATAGACTAGTGGTCTGTCTCCTCATGAAACTGTTGGCCTAAAAGGTCCGGCCTCCATGTGTCTAGTGCCCAGACGATTTCCAGACAATAATTCTCAATGTTTACAAAATTTTTCCCTGTTAGATGCGGGATTCGGTCTGAAGATTAGGTCATCCGCTTTTTCTGCTTGAACACTACCCCCACCGCCGTGGTCATTGGTGTCTGCTTGTATGATGAAAGTTCATCTTGTACTCGGATGTTCCAATGTCATTTGCTGCTTGTCCAGTTCTCGTTACACTCGTACAAACGTCATCTGAGCGTCATCAAGGCATTCAGATTTATTGTTCTTCCAAAGGAATACGTAGAGTGGCAATGTTAAGGAATGAAAATAGTCATGAACCCACGGCAAAACGTCATTCTACCCACATATTGTTTCAGTGTGTCCCTAGGATTCGAAGTCAAGGCTTCTCTACCTATCAATATTTTTTATGGCAACAGCCTGATTTCACGTTGGATAACTTTGTATTCCCGCAATACTGTCGACGACCGTCCACACTGGAACTTATCAGATTCGGTCCAGAGTTTACAGTCCCGAATTCATTACAAGACGTCATCTATGTGTGCAGCATGTCGATCCGGTAGTATTGTATACAACAATATCATCTCCACATACCGCCACATAATCCAGCGATCTTACCAAGTGAACCATCAAGCGTCGCAGTGAAACCAGTGTGCCGAATAAGCCGAATGGCACACCGGAAATAGGCCCATTCAATATCCAGAAACTCGACTGCCACCTGCCAGTATCTGGAGAGTGGGTCCAACACCGTGAACAACTAGTTTGTTGCAACATACCGAAACTACGGCTCGACGGAGGATATTAGCATAACCGTGTTCTGCGTTACCCCAGTCTTCCAAAATCTACGCAAAACTGATATGTCTCGTTGTACTTCTGTACCAGGAGAATGGGTGGGTTGTAGGGGCAGTTTTTTTCGATAACGCCTTCATCCAACGTGCACTATGTCTGCCTCTTCACATTCTCCTCAAGGCAAACTGACATTCTACAGTTTGGTGCGGTCGGGATTCTCAGATTGTTGGTATTTCATGTGTAATCCAGGTCAAAAGCCGTACGGGTCGTCGTCATTCGTGAACAACTGAGCATATTTATCAACTGTGGACTGACCCAAGGAGACAGCGAAAGTGCCTATGTGGTTGATGAAATTCTATTTCAATCCAGTGATTGCTAAGGCACCTTTTCTGATCGACAGCTTCTTGATGCAGCAAGGAATTCGGCCTCGAGGATCTGCTACTGTTGTGAATCCAGAAGGCGGACAACACAAGAGTTAGTTTATCGGAGAAACCAACACACTACTTAAGCGCCTGAGCACGACTAGAAACGGAAACGCTCATTTGCACACCATACTCTTCTGAGGATACTCCAGTCGCTCTAGACACCATGTATCAGTTCCGTCGTGTAGCGAAAACCATTATATGTCATTCTGCCCTCCAACGATCCATCCCGTATCTCTGCCGTATTTATCACGCGATTATCTCGAGCCGCAATCATCTCGA
>QNGE01001755.1:0-13063 GCA_008508345.1 Paragonimus westermani | reverse complement strand
GAGTATTACAACTTGCTCGAAATGTTGTGTTATTCCCAATCTGTTTATCAATAACATGTTGAACACGACGCCCCAACTATTCAACTTCATTCGTACTACATTTGGTGCGGATATCTTTCAACTGATTATCCGAATCTTTGTGTTGTTTACAACGCATCTGTTGCAAGCACCGGTAATCGTAATGGGCTGCCAATGTCGCATTAAGTTTCTCCTCGAGCAAGATTATCTCCTGGTTGCCAACGTAGTTTGTATTTTACGCCAATAGCTGCTGGTGTTATGTCCAAATATAACAACGGTTCGAGCCAACCCTATCAGACGCAACGAGAGTTGACCTAACCACAGTGAGTCCCACACGACTTCTATTCACTTACTGCTGTTGTAAGGCGAGAACGCGGATGGCAAGAAGGTTATTCATTCGGAAAACCAGTACACGTGTTATGCGTCCCAACCGGACTACGAACAAAAACACTCATTTACACACGATACCGGTCTCGGGACGTCCCGTTCGCTTTGGAGGCTTAGCTTTTCCATGTAGCAAGAGCCATTCCATGTGATGCTGTTCTCTAATAATCCTTCTCGTATCTTTCCCGCATTTTTCCCGCGGCCATTTTGATGTAATCCATGGCATCACCTCACTACTGAATATTGATGGTGTAAGTAGTATAGTTCAACCGTCCGTCCTCACTACACTACTATGCCTTCGACTGTAACATTTCTAAGGAAGGCTATCCGAAGCGGTTGAAATTTTGAGTATTACAACTTGCTCGTAATGTTCTGTTCTCAAACCAATCGCCAAAGAGCATGTTAAACGCGACGCCTAAGTTGTTTGACTTCAGTCATATGAAGTTTGCTGTGAATATTTTACCAAATCTAATACTGGCTAGGCTTTTGAGCCATAGGTTCTTGGTGGGGTCTCCAGGAGAACCCTGTCTTCTTCTGTCCCGCATGTAAAATAGCTGGGATGCAAGCTCAGAGTGAGGTCCTACAAGACAAACGGAAACCTGCCGGTGGACTCATGATACTGCCTTTCGGGACATGGAATGCGCATACACTGTTGGGTCGGACATTCCTCGAGGACTTCAAGGACGTGTCCAGAGTCAACACCAACGACCGTAGAGGTAGGCCTCTATGAGGACGCTAGTGAAGGGCATGGATAAGATAGTGCTGGACATAGCGCGAAGATGTTATGCTAAAATGGAGTGGGCGGTTATGAATTAGGTGCTAATGAGTGTGTTCGATAGCCCGGTTGACCAGCAGAATACCCTGCGATGGTTCGAAGGCGGCTCTGATTCGATGTGAATTGGTGGTTTCCGTGTTTGCCTCCATTTCGCAGGGATTATTACTATTAATATCGGAACTGGATCAAGAATCACGATGGTGGTTGTTGATGGAGCAGTTTACCGAATGTCTCCCGAAGGCTGCTACTGATCAGGTCCACATTGTCTACGTCACCTGATGAATAGATCTTGGTGAGTTGGAGAAAGTGACACGTAAGTTGGGAATTATGCCCATGGCTTAGGTGGATGCGAACGACAGTGCAGACGAGAAGTTATTATAGAAAATACAGAAGGCACTGGAGTAAGTGGTATCGGATGTAGCTGCACTCACAGAAGCATCACGGAAGAACGATAAACGAGAGAGGTGCTTCAGCTGTGGTAGGAAACGATATCGACAGAGACAGTGTTCAACGCACTAGCTCAACAGATTTGAGGACAAAGTGGTCCGTTATTGTTCTCTTTGATGAACAGGTCAAACAGTGATATAAGTTATTAGCGGGAGATGGTACATGCATATGTTGACTTGAGATGCTGAGGTGGACGGGAGGTGGAACAGTGCCTGGTCGATAAAGGGCCACCATTTTGTTGGTTGCTCGTAGAGAGAAACAACTTGTAGAACCGAAGGTTGTAATAATCAGGATAGTTGCGGGTCATAACCTAAAAGTCGACGTCGAATAGCAACACGAAGAACGTAGTGACAATCATATTGTGGGGTACAGACTTACTATTTCAACAGAAACTAGGTAGTGTAGTGAGGAGATACGGTCACACCCTACTACTCACACCACTATTCAGTAGCAGCATGGATCGAGAAGATTGCGGATCGAGATAATCGCGTGATAAATACGACAGAGATACNGCTACTCGGAAGAAAGTATGCTCAAAGAGATCATTTTCATCAAGCGGAGTCTAGTTTGAAATGGTTTTCCCGTACGTTTTGTCGAAAATCATTCAAAACTAGTCGACGGTAGACCATCCGTCATATCTAGTGAGCCGGTACACAAATCGTTATCTTCAAAATGTGATTTGGCAGCACTTTTGATGGGACGAAGACTGAAGTCATTCAGCTACGCTGTACTCAATGCGCATGCCTTCAACTCCGAGGATAGATCAAGTGCCAAGCTCTATTTATGAGTTGGCTTTTAAATTCAGATTGTCGTAAGTAGGCCTTACGGTGAGGGCACTACACACGCGAATCTCTAAGCACATCCCGAAGTGACTCCGGGATCCCAAGACAGGAACGCCAAGGACTGCATAAGAAAACACTTAAGAAAACACGCTACATAGCGAATTCCTCAAATGCTTTTCGTGTTGTCTGTCAGATTGTAAGCAAACAAGGTTTAGCTTTTTTCCGAAGCGTTAGCCATACGTCTTAGGAAACCACTTTTCTATCCCCAGAAGCAGACGGTGGTGAACTTAGCACTATTTTGATAATCTATTGTGCCGGTGCCGATAATTACCAGTATTTTTGCTTTTAATACTTCATCTCTTTACTGCCAATTTCGTGTTGTTTTTTAAACTTCCCCACTGTGTTCATTTTACCTCTGCTCTTAGTTTGCTCGTGTCAGTCCGATATGAATTGATTGACCACATTCTGTTCACTTCATTTGCTGATCGATAAGTGTACGCATGACATTTGAGTCAATCACACATCTGTTTATAACCGGTCTTCAATCACCCTATTTCAACGTCTACCTCGTTTTTGATAAACAGATTGGGAATGACACAACGTTACGAGCAAGTTGTAGTACTCTACGTTTCAATCACCTCGGGTGGTCTCCCTCGTCTCACTGTCTATCGAGAGACAAGTTTAAATGTTCAAACATGTCATACACGCCCCTAGAACTGAGTTGTGATTGCTAACCTGACAAGCTACAATTTTGCCTGTACGCACCCATTCCTCTGTCTCCTTCGTTGTCATTTAATGTATGCAACTGACGCGGACGAATCAAATGTAGCTCCACCATACATCCTATGTGACATTTTTGACCCCAGCCAAATTCATACGGAGACGAAACTGCCGTAACAAATATCTCAAGAACGACAGGTCTCGAAACCTCTAATAATAAGCCATGAAATGAACAAACCATAAACAAATGCGACAGCAGTGGGTAAGTGGACAGAACATGTCGGAGCTCTCTCTCTCAGGACCCACCTGGCTGCTTGCAAGGATGAAGATGCTCTAATTTTCGAAACGGACTGTCGACCGTAATCAGTATGTCATCACAACGCTGAACTAGAGCGGCTGAACACAACGTATTCCCTGAAAGTGTGTGCATCACATGTGCCTGGTCTGTACATGTAATTGATTGTGCGAATGAATGTTTTGCGTGTAACGTTCTTATCAAAATAGGACTCCGATAGTCTGTGTGAACGATTTGCGCCCAAACCATAACCTTTAGGCCACGTTGACGCCGGATCAGGGCAAATCGATGGGGACCGTTGATGTGCAACAAAGGGACTTCTGCAGAAATCCAGTCAGACAGAATATTGTTTCATCAGTAAATAGTCTTGACTACATATCCCTCTCTGATATATACCACGTGCAGAATGACTCACGATCGTCCACCATACAGGCAATAACAACGGCAGGGGGAGCACCCACCCCAGAGAACGCACAGCCTGTATTCCAACATTTTGGAACGTACCGTCATTCTCAATGCATGAAGGCGCAACCAATCAGGACGTAGCTTGTGTCTTAGCTTGTGTGTGTGGTACGCCGACGGCTGTCTCGGGCAGTAAATTGGACTGTGTTTGCGGTGGTGTCGTGTCCTGGTTCGCTCATTCGACTCGGTTAGGGGGCGTGCCTGTCGGGTAAGCCCTCTTGCAAGGGCCCCGGAATATTTTGGGGGACACATGTTACTCCCTTTACTGTGTCGGCCCCGCTCCCCGGGCCGTGAGCGTCAGGAATCCCGGTCACTCTTGCTATGTGTGTCCGACCTGATGAGCCCAAAAGAGATTAATGTCGCAAACACAAATCAAGCGAGACCAGCACATCGTGGGATGAACGTGAGCATGGCGTTAAACAGAGGACCACAAAAAAAGAGCTGCGAAAAGGGTAGAAAGGTTAACGCTTCTGGGGCAAATATGAATAGGACAAAAACTCTTATGCAAGGTGTATGCTCCAACTGCAGGCATGAATAGCCTGCCAAAAACATTTAATTCCGGAACTTTACTGTGAACCTTTGCATCGACGACGAGGTCAGTTTGGTGAGATGGTTAGTGAAAGTTCCTGAAACTGTCAAGGCCCACTTCTGCACACATAGCTTGAAAGCGTACACAATCGAAATGTTTGTTTGTAGATTGAAGCGAGTGACAATTTATGATAATGTGACTGAACACTAGAGTAAACCTGGCCTACCTGTGTTTCATCTACGCGATCTTCTTGCCCTGTGCGCCACTGAACAGGCGGTTCTGCCACCAGGTGGTTTGTGTTGTCTTGACCAACCCATTCGAGCCTGTTCTGGCTGATCTATTTATGGCCTCTCCTGAAAGGAAGTCACAAAATATCATAAGCTTGACACATCCGAGTAAAAGATACGTGGGCAATATGTATCCGTAATTTGAAAAGCGACCAATACGATTGACTTTAAGTGCACATATCTCAGCATCTTCCATCCCAACATTAAGATCACAACCGGAAACAAGGAAGTTAGTTACCATTTAGGGAATGCATTTGGCTCTGTTCGTAGAGGTAACCAAAGAAGGAAGACATTGATTGGCCGGCTATCACAATTCACTAGGTTTGCTCCAGTTACGTATAAATGTGGGCTCGTGTGAACTCTGCAACACAGCGTTCGTTTGAGCTACTCGGAAGAAAGTATGCTCAAAGAGATCATTTTCATCAAGCGGAGTCTAGTTTGAAATGGTTTTCCCGTACGTTTTGTCGAAAATCATTCAAAACTAGTCGACGGTAGACCATCCGTCATATCTAGTGAGCCGGTACACAAATCGTTATCTTCAAAATGTGATTTGGCAGCACTTTTGATGGGACGAAGACTGAAGTCATTCAGCTACGCTGTACTCAATGCGCATGCCTTCAACTCCGAGGATAGATCAAGTGCCAAGCTCTATTTATGAGTTGGCTTTTAAATTCAGATTGTCGTAAGTAGGCCTTACGGTGAGGGCACTACACACGCGAATCTCTAAGCACATCCCGAAGTGACTCCGGGATCCCAAGACAGGAACGCCAAGGACTGCATAAGAAAACACTTAAGAAAACACGCTACATAGCGAATTCCTCAAATGCTTTTCGTGTTGTCTGTCAGATTGTAAGCAAACAAGGTTTAGCTTTTTTCCGAAGCGTTAGCCATACGTCTTAGGAAACCACTTTTCTATCCCCAGAAGCAGACGGTGGTGAACTTAGCACTATTTTGATAATCTATTGTGCCGGTGCCGATAATTACCAGTATTTTTGCTTTTAATACTTCATCTCTTTACTGCCAATTTCGTGTTGTTTTTTAAACTTCCCCACTGTGTTCATTTTACCTCTGCTCTTAGTTTGCTCGTGTCAGTCCGATATGAATTGATTGACCACATTCTGTTCACTTCATTTGCTGATCGATAAGTGTACGCATGACATTTGAGTCAATCACACATCTGTTTATAACCGGTCTTCAATCACCCTATTTCAACGTCTACCTCGTTTTTGATAAACAGATTGGGAATGACACAACGTTACGAGCAAGTTGTAGTACTCTACGTTTCAATCACCTCGGGTGGTCTCCCTCGTCTCACTGTCTATCGAGAGACAAGTTTAAATGTTCAAACATGTCATACACGCCCCTAGAACTGAGTTGTGATTGCTAACCTGACAAGCTACAATTTTGCCTGTACGCACCCATTCCTCTGTCTCCTTCGTTGTCATTTAATGTATGCAACTGACGCGGACGAATCAAATGTAGCTCCACCATACATCCTATGTGACATTTTTGACCCCAGCCAAATTCATACGGAGACGAAACTGCCGTAACAAATATCTCAAGAACGACAGGTCTCGAAACCTCTAATAATAAGCCATGAAATGAACAAACCATAAACAAATGCGACAGCAGTGGGTAAGTGGACAGAACATGTCGGAGCTCTCTCTCTCAGGACCCACCTGGCTGCTTGCAAGGATGAAGATGCTCTAATTTTCGAAACGGACTGTCGACCGTAATCAGTATGTCATCACAACGCTGAACTAGAGCGGCTGAACACAACGTATTCCCTGAAAGTGTGTGCATCACATGTGCCTGGTCTGTACATGTAATTGATTGTGCGAATGAATGTTTTGCGTGTAACGTTCTTATCAAAATAGGACTCCGATAGTCTGTGTGAACGATTTGCGCCCAAACCATAACCTTTAGGCCACGTTGACGCCGGATCAGGGCAAATCGATGGGGACCGTTGATGTGCAACAAAGGGACTTCTGCAGAAATCCAGTCAGACAGAATATTGTTTCATCAGTAAATAGTCTTGACTACATATCCCTCTCTGATATATACCACGTGCAGAATGACTCACGATCGTCCACCATACAGGCAATAACAACGGCAGGGGGAGCACCCACCCCAGAGAACGCACAGCCTGTATTCCAACATTTTGGAACGTACCGTCATTCTCAATGCATGAAGGCGCAACCAATCAGGACGTAGCTTGTGTCTTAGCTTGTGTGTGTGGTACGCCGACGGCTGTCTCGGGCAGTAAATTGGACTGTGTTTGCGGTGGTGTCGTGTCCTGGTTCGCTCATTCGACTCGGTTAGGGGGCGTGCCTGTCGGGTAAGCCCTCTTGCAAGGGCCCCGGAATATTTTGGGGGACACATGTTACTCCCTTTACTGTGTCGGCCCCGCTCCCCGGGCCGTGAGCGTCAGGAATCCCGGTCACTCTTGCTATGTGTGTCCGACCTGATGAGCCCAAAAGAGATTAATGTCGCAAACACAAATCAAGCGAGACCAGCACATCGTGGGATGAACGTGAGCATGGCGTTAAACAGAGGACCACAAAAAAAGAGCTGCGAAAAGGGTAGAAAGGTTAACGCTTCTGGGGCAAATATGAATAGGACAAAAACTCTTATGCAAGGTGTATGCTCCAACTGCAGGCATGAATAGCCTGCCAAAAACATTTAATTCCGGAACTTTACTGTGAACCTTTGCATCGACGACGAGGTCAGTTTGGTGAGATGGTTAGTGAAAGTTCCTGAAACTGTCAAGGCCCACTTCTGCACACATAGCTTGAAAGCGTACACAATCGAAATGTTTGTTTGTAGATTGAAGCGAGTGACAATTTATGATAATGTGACTGAACACTAGAGTAAACCTGGCCTACCTGTGTTTCATCTACGCGATCTTCTTGCCCTGTGCGCCACTGAACAGGCGGTTCTGCCACCAGGTGGTTTGTGTTGTCTTGACCAACCCATTCGAGCCTGTTCTGGCTGATCTATTTATGGCCTCTCCTGAAAGGAAGTCACAAAATATCATAAGCTTGACACATCCGAGTAAAAGATACGTGGGCAATATGTATCCGTAATTTGAAAAGCGACCAATACGATTGACTTTAAGTGCACATATCTCAGCATCTTCCATCCCAACATTAAGATCACAACCGGAAACAAGGAAGTTAGTTACCATTTAGGGAATGCATTTGGCTCTGTTCGTAGAGGTAACCAAAGAAGGAAGACATTGATTGGCCGGCTATCACAATTCACTAGGTTTGCTCCAGTTACGTATAAATGTGGGCTCGTGTGAACTCTGCAACACAGCGTTCGTTTGAGCTACTCGGAAGAAAGTATGCTCAAAGAGATCATTTTCATCAAGCGGAGTCTAGTTTGAAATGGTTTTCCCGTACGTTTTGTCGAAAATCATTCAAAACTAGTCGACGGTAGACCATCCGTCATATCTAGTGAGCCGGTACACAAATCGTTATCTTCAAAATGTGATTTGGCAGCACTTTTGATGGGACGAAGACTGAAGTCATTCAGCTACGCTGTACTCAATGCGCATGCCTTCAACTCCGAGGATAGATCAAGTGCCAAGCTCTATTTATGAGTTGGCTTTTAAATTCAGATTGTCGTAAGTAGGCCTTACGGTGAGGGCACTACACACGCGAATCTCTAAGCACATCCCGAAGTGACTCCGGGATCCCAAGACAGGAACGCCAAGGACTGCATAAGAAAACACTTAAGAAAACACGCTACATAGCGAATTCCTCAAATGCTTTTCGTGTTGTCTGTCAGATTGTAAGCAAACAAGGTTTAGCTTTTTTCCGAAGCGTTAGCCATACGTCTTAGGAAACCACTTTTCTATCCCCAGAAGCAGACGGTGGTGAACTTAGCACTATTTTGATAATCTATTGTGCCGGTGCCGATAATTACCAGTATTTTTGCTTTTAATACTTCATCTCTTTACTGCCAATTTCGTGTTGTTTTTTAAACTTCCCCACTGTGTTCATTTTACCTCTGCTCTTAGTTTGCTCGTGTCAGTCCGATATGAATTGATTGACCACATTCTGTTCACTTCATTTGCTGATCGATAAGTGTACGCATGACATTTGAGTCAATCACACATCTGTTTATAACCGGTCTTCAATCACCCTATTTCAACGTCTACCTCGTTTTTGATAAACAGATTGGGAATGACACAACGTTACGAGCAAGTTGTAGTACTCTACGTTTCAATCACCTCGGGTGGTCTCCCTCGTCTCACTGTCTATCGAGAGACAAGTTTAAATGTTCAAACATGTCATACACGCCCCTAGAACTGAGTTGTGATTGCTAACCTGACAAGCTACAATTTTGCCTGTACGCACCCATTCCTCTGTCTCCTTCGTTGTCATTTAATGTATGCAACTGACGCGGACGAATCAAATGTAGCTCCACCATACATCCTATGTGACATTTTTGACCCCAGCCAAATTCATACGGAGACGAAACTGCCGTAACAAATATCTCAAGAACGACAGGTCTCGAAACCTCTAATAATAAGCCATGAAATGAACAAACCATAAACAAATGCGACAGCAGTGGGTAAGTGGACAGAACATGTCGGAGCTCTCTCTCTCAGGACCCACCTGGCTGCTTGCAAGGATGAAGATGCTCTAATTTTCGAAACGGACTGTCGACCGTAATCAGTATGTCATCACAACGCTGAACTAGAGCGGCTGAACACAACGTATTCCCTGAAAGTGTGTGCATCACATGTGCCTGGTCTGTACATGTAATGTATTTTCCCGTCCATCCCAGATCGGTTCCGGCCAGAACAGCAAAGTATCGGTACTTGGAAATGAAGGCGTTTTGTCTGGCCAAACCAATACAACTCCAGGGTGTTTTTTTTACAGTTGTCGTCTGTGCTATAAGTCAATGAATAGGAAAGGTGCGTACCAATTCCAACAGTAAAAAGAGGCTGGAGTTATTGCACGGAGAAGACGGATATCATGTGACAGTGGGATTGCACAAAAATGGTTGCATTCCTAGCAAGTAAAATTGCCTGTGTTTTAAAATGAATCCTCCGGTAAGAGTGGGCAGAAAACAGAATAATAACGGGTCTGTCTTACAAATCCATGCACGGGAAAACATACAGTCTCATGTTAAAACAAACTTGTATAGCAAAGGTTCCTGTCGACAATCCCCAACGAGGTCCAAAAGGTACACTAGCTTCGATTGCCCTGAAATTTCAAGGTTCCCAAACCATGTACACGATAGAAGATGCACCTCTCTGACCCCCTTGATTTAAAGTATACTACGTCCAGCAATAAGGTAACAACGTGTAACAATGTGTAATCCTACTTCTGTCTATCTACGTAGAGTCACTTATGGCAGACTGACGGGCACAACACCGAGCGGATGTCATGCGTTAAGCAGTTTAGTTTCGTACATTTATGTAATTTTCTCGGGTTTCATGTGTACTTGTGGTATCAGAAATGAAGTTAAAAATTTTAGTCGTTCATAAATAAGCCGTCAATTTGGCTAATGTATGTTTCCAACCAAAGACAAAACAACACATTTTTGTTTATCTCTATCCTCCTAGGTTTCTTACGTTGCTACACTCCACAGTGTAAATCGATCGTATCACTGGGACTTCAAGAATCACGGAAAATCTTATTCCTCTCACAACGAAAAGTGTTCATCTGACTAAACTTGTTTGTGGTCACTTTCGTGACAAAACTGAATGATGACCCTAGACGCGAAACCCAACTTACCACCGCAAAGTGTGTAAAAGTACACATCGCTCGACATCGTTTACTTTCTACCCTCTTACGATGAGACCACTCTCTTTGCTTCAGCTTATAATTTTGACGGTCGATCGATTGTGAAATTACGCTTCTAAGGTGAGGATTAAAGACAGTCATACTTTACTGTGCCCGATGAATTTTTGTTGAACCTGTGGGTTGATTCAAAAGACAACTGCTTAAAACCCAAGTCTCATAAAATGTTATGCATGCTATGTTCACCGTATCTTGGACTCCCTCTTGTGCTTCTGGATGAGTCCATTTAACCTTAGACTGACGAAAACAACTATACCCCCAAAAGAAACGAGAGGGTTCGGTTCCGCCTAATCGACGTCATTATCGCACTGGTAGGCCACACAATGGTAAAACACATACCGTTTAAAGATCCTTAATGCCTTCCGTCTGGTGGTCCAACAAGTGGTTATCTATGATATTTGTTGGAAGAAAGTGGCTACAAAATAAACAAAATTCACCCCAACATGAATAACTGTCATGTGACTTGTGGCGTGAGTTGCGCAATAATTAAACTCACATTCGAGTCAGGTCAGAATATTTGAAGATGTGCGCGGTTGCTTATGCGGCTGGGGAAAGTGAGATTAGATGTTGCTTAGCCGCCCCTGACAGCCGCGCGCATCACGGTCAACGCTCTCGGCTTGCTACGATTTTGCGCATGTGCATCAGCTTCTTATCACCATCTGTCTGTTAACTATGCCCTGTTCTTTCATAAGTTTAAGATAGTTTGCTAGTTACTGACTGGTCAGGCTCGTTTTTGTCCTGTTCGCTCTGAGTCCTGTCACATTTGGTAGTTTCGGAATTGGAGAGACTCCCTCAGTTCTGCAAAATGAACCTGTTTGTTAGTCCATTCGATTTCTTGACGCTTTTCTAAACAGTGGTTGCTTACACATGCAACTTTGGCTCCATTGCTGATGGTTTTTATCAGATATTATTCTCAAAGTACTAGTGCTTGTCCAGATGGTCCGGATATCGGAGCATGTTCGCGTAAACATTCGATGCTCACATTGTCATTTTGTGTGGCTATTTGATCCACCATCTAAGACCGCTAATGGAGCCGTTCTTTTCCTCTACGTGCGGATAGCTGATTCTAGTCGTGCTCAGACGCTTAAGTAGTGTGTTGGTTTCTTCTTTGTCATCCGCCTTCTGGGTTCGCAACACCGTCTCTTGTGTATACTACCGTTGTGGCCATGCACATACTTCATACCCGATCAATATTCCATATCCCCACTCGGCTAAAACTGTGGCCATTGAGTCAACGAGGCTAGGCACGTTTGCTCCGACACAAAACTTGAGCTGTAGTTGGAGGGGTAAAATTATTAAAAACCCCTAGTGCTCGAATGGTTTGGTCAATTTTTTCCAAGTCTGCTATACTCATATCACATTGTTATAAAAATGAAGACTGGCTACTACTGGGGAACTTTGCTACTCACTATAAATTGAAGAAGTGACCAGACTGGCCGCTTTGCTGTTCTAGTGTTCAACCCTTCATAGACAACCTTGTGGGGGTCCTATTCCAAAATGAACCAACTGGGAGTTAGACATTGTCAATGACGTTCTACGATTGTAGTGCTACAGAAATGTTTACGAACGTTGGCCATCAGGAACCCTCGACCAGTTTTACGGAGGCTGCGATATTGTTATCAATAAAGTATAAAATATTCAATTCAGCGACGTATAGTAATTGCATCCGGAAATGAAGTAGAGATGATTAACTTACGCGGATAATAATGTAGGTATTCGAACAGTCCACTACACGCATGTGTCAAGCATTACGATGAGTATGTGCCATATGGAATTGGAAGGACACATGTACGGTGACTCGCTCAATTACAATCATCGTAATGAAATACGATATCAAAACAGACAGCAATGAGTTACTCATGAGACACACCACAGCACTTTGTGGATATTAACAAGGGGCAACCCACCAACCTTTCCAGAACATCTCATTGCATGTTATCGATTGAGATGTCAGAGGTATAGATGGTGTTCAGACAAGCAAAACAAAAACTTGCATGATTTGTGAGGGAAATTCTATAGATCTTGCTGTCCATAATCATCCTAGAAGGTCAAAACTCATTTATGTCGGTGGTAGGAAAATATGCCTTCCAAGAGATAAACTAGCAGACTTATTACATTTTTACAAACATAATTAAAGTCCACTAGGCAATTCTGTCGTAGATATGAGTCGCTATTAAATCACCCTGTCATATCGTCCCAATAAAGCATCTATTTATAAATAGGTCAGTTCATAATTCACACAATCATATCGACAGCTTATGGCATGTAAGAAAGGTTGTCCGGTTAGAAACCACTGAAGACGCTCGATAAATTCAGCGTACGTGCTTGGTAAGATAGCTTGATAATGCATTGGTTTCGTTTACTTGTGACACTAGGCATCATTTATGGTCTATAAACAGCAATGAATAGATTATAAAAATGATTCTGCCAAAGCAACATGTCTGCAGGTGTTCCTTAATAAATCGCGACAAGCACTTGTCCGCCACTTCGCCCAATCTTACTGCCTGATGGTTGGGAACAGTGGTGGTGTTCGTAGCTCGGGTTG
>QNGE01001754.1:0-145677 GCA_008508345.1 Paragonimus westermani | reverse complement strand
ATAACCAAGCGTGCTTCTCACATTTGCGTTGGGAAATATATATTATTTGTTTATTCAATCTGCAGATTACGTGGGGGTTGTGTTATAGTTTGGTCCCGAAGGCGGTGCAGCCGATGTGCAAAAACTTGGCCGACGAAAGTACCTTGTCGTTCAACGCCTCCCACACTGAGATTTGCGTGATGAACGGCAACTGGACGTACAACGTCAGTCCTGCAACGTGGGCATGTGACTGCCCCTTTGCATCAAAGTACCTTCTACCATGCAGGCATCCCATGCATGTGTATCGAACGTTCGGCAGGAATCTGAAGAAATCCCTGTCGCTCCTCGATGAACAAGAAGCTTTGATGGAATTCTGGACATCCATGCTGTCAACGACGAGGCACCCAGGAAAATGTACTTCAGTCACCCCGATTACGTGCACTCCGCATTGTCTGGACGTTTGTCTGGTCCATTTGTTTGACGTTGCTTCGATTCTAGTAACAAACCCCATAAATAAGAACGCGTTCGTGACACCGATGTTCTCAGGCTGAAGATCTGTTTGAATGCCACTCTGTTTCCTGTGCTGATGCGGCAGCCTTGGGCCAATAGGTTGGCTGACAAGCGGAAGCTAACCGCGTGTAATTCATACTTCGTTGTTCATTACTATTGACTGTCCACTCCTTTATACGCCGTTCCACTGACCGTCATTCCGTCGGTGACAACAACAGTTAGCACGATGGCTGAGGACGTTCGTGAAGACCGCAGAGGTGCACGACCATAGCAGCGGTGAAGGTTAATCACACGTATACTTTGTTGGTCTTTTTGTCACACGACGTTTTCGGGGAACTGGCGACCTCCCCGACATTTGCATGTGGTGGCTTAGTCAGCTAAACGTTAACACGAATTGGAAAGTTATTTCACTTGTTCGATGAGGTGGTGTATACAATAATGTTGGGTCATAACTAATATGATTTCTAGGGTATGAGGCGCAACCTTATTAATGCACACACTCTTCAGCCGTCGGAATGTTGTATTGTCCAGTGGCGAGCTATCATGAAGGCTGTCAAGATGGCCAAGTTCACTTGTTCAGTCTATGTTCCAGTTGGTTCCTATTCACTTTGCTAGTAGATTACCAGTATTTGCATTATTTGAGTTTCCTTTGTTGCTGTAATTAATTGCGCTTCACTTCCTTCACACTTCGCTCGCACGTCGTTGGTTGATTTCCTTTGAGCAGGGCGTCAAACTTGTCTACCACTGTGTGCTTTCGGTGACTTTCTCCGTTTCTGATTGGTGTATATAGTGCATTCGGGGTCAAAAATTTCAGTGCCTCAGTGACAGCATTCGTTCCGGTTCTCATATAGGGTTTTGTCATTCTGTGCGCCATACAGGCTTTAGCTTTCCTGGTTGGTGTACATGGTACATTTGGCACACGTACAAAGTCCTGTGTTTTCAACTAAGGACCAGTCAGGACCATGTGCAAAAATCCCACGTCCTGTTACCCTGCTAACAAAATTAGTGGTGACTTACGTAGAACTTCTAATTTCGTCTAATGGACCAATCCGGATATCAATTAGGGACTTGTTGGGGATTTGGGACACAATCCCTAACGTGTGCACACTAGCAACGTTGCCCTCACTGTGAATAAGAAGCCACTTGTGAACGTGAAAGATCGGGTTGGAGAATTCCAAGTCGAGGATTTCTTGCGATGGAATCCACACACAGTGGTGATGAGCTGAAATATTGAGCCTCGAACGACGCCAGTTGGGGTAGAACGGTGCCGTCCCACGTGGATCGATGTGCACATCGATATCCTATTTCCCGCAGTCACGATTTCCCAATCGGGTCAAAAAGGGGTAATTATCTTCTTCAAGATGGATTTGGTTCGATCTTACCATTAAAACCCCATATCCCCGGAGAACGTGCCAAAGACCACAACCCTTGAGACTATGGATTCGTCCGCATGCCATTCGGCGTACCGAACATTGCTTACATTTTCCACAGGTTCATGGACCAAGTACACCGCGGTTTGGGCCTTGGGCACGTCTACACAGATGGCGTATGAGCCGTGAGCGAGGATGCACAACAGTCCGAGTTAGGTGACACGACCTTAAGGGCACTCCAATCGACTTCGAGAGACCATGGCACTTGTGTGGTTATTTCACCAGACAACCACTCCGCGCTCTTTCCGGAAGAACCAGTGAAATAGAAGACGAATCAAACCAGTGAACTTAAAGAGTACATCTAACAGAAAAAGTTACAGTTCCTTTGTAGCGAGATCAACTTCGACGTCTCCAAAACCTTAAACTTCCTGCGACACGAGAGATGCCTTCTCAATACCACCACGCCAGTTCACATTACCTTGTGAATATTAATTTACTACAAACCACTAGCATCAAAGTTAGTGTGTTGTTGTAGTTATCGCAGCCCTACTCGTAGCTGTATGATGAATCGGCGCCATCTTTACCAATGTAGGCGAAAGTCGTTGGGATAACAATGTTTTAGTTGTTACCGTTGGGAACGCTGCTTAATCAGTCTGACGCTTGTTTGAATTCTGAAGGTCAACTGGAATTTCCGTCGACATTCGTCCTCTCTGGCGGCTGCCGTGCGGTCATGTTCAAAGTTTTCTCACGTCGAACTCCCTAGCGCCCTTAATCGTTGCATTGAAGCCCGTTCGTAAACGGTGAGTAAATCAATAAATAAAGTTTGCTTGCCAATTCACAGTCTACTCACTTCGACTTCCGAGTCACGGTAACATGGGGCTGGTGAAGCCTTGGACCTACGGACTTGGAATCCAGCATCACGACAACTTCTATCGCCATATTGGCGTCCACTGTTTACGAAGTTTCACGTATTAACCCTAGTTCCAGGTCCAGTCGGGCTTAGAATCGATGTCCACCGACCAGTGGTTCTCGGTAAAATTACATCAAACTGCTACAATTATAAAATGAAACAAAACTGAAAACGATTGCATGAGAAGCTTGGTACTAGTCAAAATTCACACTGCCCCACTTGGGAGTCTGTGGATGCCAAGTTGGTGTTAACTGCTCACTCATCAATCGGGTGAGTCAGCCAATGGCCAGGGTGGTTGTAGCGACAGAACGGGGTTTTTCCGTCCACACACGGTTGGATAACGTAATCGGATGACGACGGCCCCGGTGTTGATCAGCATTCGTTGGCGAACGAGCTTTGAGCGGTTCAGTGGAACTCTGTAGATAATCGTGAACGACCGATCGATGTTGTCCTGATGATTGCTGTCTGTCAGGCGACTTACAAGGGCAATACTGATCGATTTCCTTTCAACTGTCCCGATCCATGCTGAATGATGTTATCTGATTTTTTAGACAAATGCCGAGTCGTATGGCTTACGCAGGTTGCCGAACAGTGGCAAACGAACGACTGAGTCTTTGCAGGTTTGTGGTGGACCAGCAGCTTTTCCCTCAGATTTGGAATGCTCAGCTGTGAACTAGTGGATGAAGTGCTCGGCCTAGTTGCATTCAACAGTCTTTCAAGAGCACAAGTGAGTTGGTGGGTCATTTATCTAGGAGGATCAGATAACATCACTCAGCATGAATCGGGACAGTTGAAAGGAAATCGATCAGTATTGCCCTTGTAAGTCGCCTGACAGACAGCAATCATCAGGACAACATCGATCGGTCGTTCACGATTATCTACAGAGTTCCACTGAACCGCTCAAAGCTCGTTCGCCAACGAATGCTGATCAACACCGGGGCCGTCGTCATCCGATTACGTTATCCAACCGTGTGTGGACGGAAAAACCCCGTTCTGTCGCTACAACCACCCTGGCCATTGGCTGACTCACCCGATTGATGAGTGAGCAGTTAACACCAACTTGGCATCCACAGACTCCCAAGTGGGGCAGTGTGAATTTTGACTAGTACCAAGCTTCTCATGTAACCGTTTTTAGTCTTGTTTTATTCTATAATTGTGACAGTCTGAGGTTCTATCAAAAATACGTTTGGTACACCTCGTGTTCTATGAATCAATGGGAATTTTCAAAATATTGACCAGCGTTTTTGGGTCACACAGTAGCGACATGCCTGAAGTAACTTCATGTAATCCTGTGCGCACCAGCATGCAAGCCGCGTACACGGGCTTCAGCAGTCTGTTTGCTTCTATCTGTTCTTTTCAATACGTACTATTTGACGGTACTCTAGCTTAAGCCGCAGCATACGGCCCTTCGGATGATCAATCTACACTTTTAACTAATAGCTGTATGGGCCTGAGTGCTAGTCATGGACCATGTTTTATTCAGTTATCGCGGGGAAAATATATTACAATACATCCCGCATTATTACCTTGCTACATGATGCAGAAGTTGGAATGGCCGAAGTGTGTCACGGACTCATGGTTCCTTTTAGTGGCCGTCAGGCAAAAACGACCCCATCGTATGCTACTTTCGAAATTCCGTGTGGCTGCCGTTGTGGTTGCTTGCTTGGTAACCAACGGGTGCCGAAATAATGTGTATCTGGACATGCGATTATGCGAACGTTATTCATCAAATCACCAAGGGGCCATTTCTTTGTTTTCAGGGAACGGACTATATTGCGGACTTCAAGGCGATATTTGAGAAGCGTGGTATAATTGAACGAGGTGAGTCCCTTCACAAATACGTACACGGTTATTTTGTAGATATCCGATTTGGTGGATAAAATGACAAGGCTTCATCCTATACGCGGCTTCAGCCATCCGGAAGAAAACCCAGAATGCATGCAGACCAAGGCCACATTCTGTGCTGGAGGGAGGCGGTGGTAGTGTATACCGTTTCCCACGGACTTCGATTAGATCATTCATGTCAATTACCCCACGTGGTCGTTGTCAGTGACTTCACTCTTCCACCTGTGTTTAAACGTGTTTCGGAATACAGTATGGTTTGCCTTCACTCGTAAGCTAGGACAAATGGTTGGAGCAGTCGTCATTGTTTAAGCATGGGGCACTACTTGCCTTCATTCGTAAGCTAGGATAATTGCTCAGAAAGTTTGTGAGCTTCCAGTTGGGAAGCGCTTTTCGATGTCGTTTGTTCAGCGTGTCAACTTGTCCGCATTGCAGCGTACGTCATGCCCCCATGAAATGTTCACAGCCGTGATAGCAGCGAATGATTGTAGCATGCTCATAGGCATGCCGATTATAACTGAAAAAATACCGCTCATTCGCTCAGCTTTGCGCATATTCTCACATGCAATACCTGCGCTGGCGTACCTCAAGTTTGCAGGTATTTAAACGCTTAGTCCTCATGATCCAACGAAGGTTCAATCGCCGAAAACACACTCAGGTTTCTCCACTTGATGGCTTTCAAAATATGAGAGAAGCATGCATTATTACGTCAAGGATATCAGCCTTTATAATATATTCAACCACTAGTTCTCCGAAATGACGTGGAATGCAAATTTCACATATTTTTTCGTTGATCGCTGTTGATCAGAACGACTGGCGCTTAGTCTTCTCGCAAAGTCTATCAATATGTCGCATCCAGGATAGTCGCGTCCGTGAACAACCAACGTCTAGAAATCCTGAGACCGTCGAGCAACCGATTCCGATCCAAAAGGGAAGACGGTCGTATCGGCGAGTTTCTTAATAATAAGGTGCTAATGTTCAAGAACAATATGATAAAGTGAACAGTGGAAGGCAAAGACGAACCTCGATATTGAATCCACAAAATGTGCAAGTTCCGAGACTAACGGCTCACGTAAATATGATCAAATGCAACAGTCACGTAATGGAGAAGCGGTCAAACGGGAATGAAAACCATGGTAAATATAAACAAAGGTCCGGCAAGGGAAAGTAAGGAAGAAAAAATACGCAGAGAAAAGTTCTTACAGGCAAACCGTACCGAAGTTTAATAATACATCAATATCAACGTTCACGAGAGAAACAGTCTTTCACGCGCGTAACTTGAATGGTAGTGCCAGATTGTAAAAAAAGGCCCGCAGTCGGTAAAAAGAATTCGAAAGTAAGGAGACAAACCAATGAGGAGGGGGTAAATAGGGCGGGGAACGTGGTCCTTAACGCTCTCTTAACACACAACAATCATCAAACAAATACGCAACCAGCCACTCCAAAACTATTCACAGACCAGCGAGCCAAACTCCTGTGATTCTGAGTGTCTAACAATAAATGATCGTATGAAAAGATGATACACCTTATGCACAACTACCGTTTCTGAACACCGGCAGTGTTTTATGAGGAAGTCTGTTGTGTTTTATGGACGAATTTGCAAGGAGGCTTTGGAGGAAAGAGGATGTTTAAGTTTGCGTTGACTTTTTAGAGCGTTTGATTTGGTAGATCATCAGCTACTTCTTAATCTGGGATCGTGTGGCACAGCGCCAATGCTGCTCGCTTGAATGAGGCAGTTTCTGGTAAATCGTAAATCTCATAAAAGAAGGGGCCAGATGAAGTTACGGTCAGACGTGCAGTGAGGTCTTGCAAGCGTCGGTTCCCGGCTTCCTACTTTACCTGATATTTGCCACGTCTAGGCCGTCAGTACTGCCTGGTGGTGGATGACGCGAAAATAGTAAACACCCCGGGTGGTCTGGATAGGTCTGGATATGTTGTTCGAATGGCTCATTGAATAGAAAATACCACTGGGTGTGACCAGACACAAACATTTATTTAGGGGGGGGGGTGAGAAACTGCACAAGTAGTGAGGACAACACCGAGCTAAAGGGGGGTAACCATGCGTAACTCACGCGTCCGAGTAACAGCGGATATGGAGGCCAACAGACAGTGTGTGGAGACAGCAGGGAAGGCAAACGAGGCAACGATACAGTTGAGAGGAGCGGGCGAAAATAGAAATACGAAAGCAATAACGCCCATATACGAAGTGTAGGTTAGGTCGTATCGGGGGTTGGAGCCTCCTTTTTGTGACGGACACGAAGGTGCTGGTTTTGTACAGATGAGGCTAGCAATGTTGGTTGAGGAGATTTAAAGAAGTGTTTGTGGAGAAGGACTAAATTTCGGAAAATTTCCACCTACAGCGGAGTGGGAAGGAAAGTGATCCCACTGAGATATTCCGGAAGCCATTTTTTCGGATCGTGGAGAAGTAAAATTCCTGCCACAAAACGCGCATAGACGGCTAACGAATCTTTATATCAATTTCCGAAAAGCTGTTGCTCAGAGCTACTTGACAGCAAATTTTTACGCTACCAGAGCAAAAAGCGATTCAAAAAGACTGAAAGCGAGAGTATTGGGGGCAAGCATTTCAATTCGGGGCTGAACCGCCGCTGGCGGTGAACATTCTGGGATACAGTTGAAGCTTCAGGCAATAGTCTCAAATACAAAACAGATTTCTTATAACTTTTGTGCTGGAAACTGCGCGATCAAGAGTTATGAAAGGGGGTGTATTCACACTCTTGCAGTGAAAATTACTGTTTTATTTCGCTCTGCGTTGTTTTTCGTTTTCCACTGGCGTCCCCCTAATCTATCATCTTATTTCTAGCTACATTGGCAGCGAGCATTCCTCATCAGGTACAAAAGTCGAGAGGTTGTTGTCCGAGGAACTGTGTGCTGTGATGAACCTGATTCCATATTATCCTGTTGTGTGTGTTCCGTCGTGAATCGCGGTATTGAATCGTTCGTTCACGATTAAAGTTCACATCGAGTTACGCGTAATCTGTTGGTCCAGTAAGTGCCTCTCAATATTCCACGATAGAGATAATCGATCCTCGAAACGGTTAGTGAGAAGGCGCTCGTAATAACTGGATTTAATACGGTACTAATCGAACCATTGTACAAAAAATTGAGTCTTCCACCTCGAATGTGAAAATCCTCAGAAATCAAAGAAAGAAAGTGCCTGCACAACAAATCGACAACCAGGCACCGATCAACAACGGTGGACGATAAAACGGGTCGAGCTCACTCAAACAAATGGTCATTGGTTTGGTCAGGGCAAAACGACTGTTCATTCATCGAGAAATGACGGAAATTATAAGTTAATCAAGAAAAAATATGGAAGAAAAATGCCTAATTTCGGTATTTGGAAGTTTACAAGGCTCGGACTAAATAGGGGTAATGGAAACGGTCAAAGTAGGTTGTGTAAGAGGGATGAGTAACGCATCTCATTTGGGGAAGAGAGCAAAGCGTACGGCCACCTTTCAACATCAAGCAAACCCCTGTAATATCAAAATAACGTACCAAACATTGACAAAAGCAACAGCCGGCATGAATCACTTTGTTTCCAGTGAAGTAACTTGGGACCCGAATGTGAGGAATGCCATTGAACATATGCTTCCAGGTCATGAATCAAGGTTCAGGTTGTACACTTTTTGACACTGCGCGTAATTCTCACACAAGCGTGGTTCATCCGTTGTGTTCTGTTAATTCGGATATGCGGGCTACTGGTCTCGCGTTGAAATCTATCTATTCACGAGATATCACGTCGGCGTCGCGGTGGTCTTTAGTAACAACGAATCCTATGCCACTTGAAACTTTGGATATTTATTCATCTCATCGTGATATTGAGGATTATTTTGAACGATTCAAACTATGGTGTTAGACCGTACCCGGCCTAAATGAGGAGAAAATATCAGCCTCCTTTCTCTCAAGAGCAGGAAAAGAGGCCTTTTGTCTTCTGAGGAATTTATCTTATCCAGATTCGCTGTGGGTTTTCACATATGAGTGCATGAAGAAAACGCTGGATGGTCATGTCACTCCTGTAAACTTTGAGGTCGCCGAACAAGCCAAATTCTGTATCATGAAGCGCCAGCCGAACCATTCAGTTCGTGACTTTATACTCCAGATTCAAACTCAGACAGCACGGTGTGGTCCTGGTGGTCAATTGAATGTTTAACTTCGTAACCGTCTCATCGCTGGCATTAGTGTTCCGGATCTACATAGACAACTACCGCCACCTCCAAAATCTACGTAGCAAAGTAACAAAGTCATCTGTGAGCAGTACGAAGACGTTAATAATATAGTCCAGAGTGGGAGTTCTAGTGAGACCTTGGTTTTGTTTGGATCGATGAAAAAGCGACCTGGAGAACACGGTACACTGCGGCTGTTAATTCAGCTCCCGAATGTGGTTTTCGATCATTTTATCAAAATTCTTCACAACAGTCGCTACACGTCACTCGCAGACTCGGGAATTGTGCCTCATGTGGCAAAAATATTCTAAATACACAGGATTCATCGCAGCTGTGTATGCCACAAGTGTGAGAAACGAGGTCATTTACAAATTTTCTGTAAAATGAACAGGAATCGCCGATTTACGGAAACTGATCAAAATGAATTCGATGCTACGTGTGACATGATGCAGTCCTTCACTTTGACAGTTGATTCATCTACTTCAGGGCATTTATTCCACACCGTTTCCACAGTATGTAGCACGAGGTATGATTTTACTATTGACGCTGGTAGTGTAGACTCCATTATACCACGAAGAAATCTATCACGGCTCTATCCAAAAAACATACCACATCCATGTTCTGTAACCATACGAAGTATAGCTGGTCATTCTATTTCTGTTTTGGGTACAGTCACTATTCCGATCTTTGACGAACAATCCAAGCCACTAGATTGCACCTTTGTTGTCACTCCTCGTGGCCCATCCATTGTGGGGCTAAAGGTCTTAAAAATGCTCCGTATCCAGGTTTTCTTGCTTGTACCACTGAGTGATTCCACAGGCCTGAAAGATTCAATTCTCAAGTGTTCGAGGGCCACGGGCGGCATGAAGATACTTACGGTTAAACTAGAAGTAACTGGTGGTCCGGTTTTTCTGAAACATCGTATAATTCCCTATGGACTAAGTGAACCGGTAACCGAGGCGCTAAACGAGCTTCTAGAAAAGTGAGTCATTGAGCTTGTTGATGTATCCTCTTAGGCCACGCCGACTGGGACACCCTTGAAGTCTGATGGGTAAACTCCGCCTATATGTGGCGATTATCGACTTACTGTAAATCGATGCCTTAATCAATATACATTACTGCTGCTGATTTAAGGGATTTAAGGGATGCATAACTACAAATTCCTTTGGATAAGACATCAATGCCGATAGCAACAATCAATACACCTAATGGACCTCTTCAGTACCGATTTTTGCCATTTGGGCTTAGTAATTCTCTTGCTATCCTCCTGGAGGTAACGAATAATATTGTGAAGTGTATGGATGGTGTTGAAGTTTGTCGAGGTGATGTCATCATACATGCTCCAGGCAAGTTAACCCATGATTCTCGTCTTTTGAGACTATTCCAACAGTTTTTGACAAAATAATACTGTTAATCCAAACAAATGCGTCTTTGCTCTAAACAGTTTTGAGTGTCTCTGTTACTTAGTTGACGGTAACGGATACAAACCTGATGCCAAACTTCTAGACCCATTAGTTAATGCACATCCACCCACGAACTTATCCAAATTGCGTTCTCTGTTAGATGCTTCGCATTACTACTCCCGTTTCATCCCAAATTTCTCTCATCTTGCGGAATGTTTATTCCAGTTGCTTTCTGAGAAGAAATTCACGTGGATTGCAACCCATGAACGGTGTGTCCGTTATTTTTCAAAATTTTTGTCATATGATGCTATACTTCCTCCGTTTTCCTTTAAAACTATGTCTGTGTTGATAAATGACTCTTCTCCCGTTGAAATCGGAGCTATGCTTCAGCAGAACGACAAACCAGTTGTGTGTATAGCACGGCGACTTAATCCAGCAGAGAGGGGTTATGTTCAGACACACCGTGAAGCTCTGGCGGTATACTGGGCGGTGAAGCGGCTTCATGAGTAGCCGCTTAGGATACCATTTAAAATTGTGTCGGATCATGAAGAACTGAACTTCATCTATAATCTTGATAGGTCATTGTCACGTCCATCAGCAGCCATAATTCAACGATGGAGCGTAGCACTCAGACCATATGACTACACCATAGTGCACAAATCAGCCGACCAAATCAAACATGTGGACTACTTGTCATGTGTTCCATATTCATCCGATCAGACTCCTAGTAATGATTGCCTCTTAATTCAGCCTGTGCCGGTTAGCCGGACAGAGTTGATACGCGATACTCAATGTTACGTTTCACCCATCCTCAGTGCGCTACGACGTGGTCGGATCCCACAAGACAGACGGAAATCTCCTATATTTTATGTGAGTCGGGAGGGATTATCGCTCACTTCAGATGGATTATTGTGCACGAATGACAGAACTGTTATTCCTCAAACTCTTCGTAGAGCTGTTCTGCACGATCTACGTTCTGGACATTTTGGAGTTGAAAAGATAAAGTCCCCGGCCAGATCAACGTGCTGGCGGCCAGAGATTAACGCTGATATTTGTTGTCTGGCTAAAAGCTGTTCACCTTGCCATCATGACTTCCACAATTCGCCGTCCGAATGGACTCCATGGCCGATGTCAACTGAGGTCTGGCAACGGGCGCATACGGATTATTGTGGTCCTTTTCTTGACAGGTATTATGCGCTAGTAGTGATTTATTATTATTCGAAGTGGCCGGAAGTGGCATTCACAGCAACGCCCACTGCAGAATTCACAATGTAGGCACTCAGAGTAATATTCTGCAGGGGAGTTATCTGCCTTGTGTTAGTGTCTGACAGTGGTACCTATTTCACTGCGAACCTTCTAACTACTTGGCCCAACGGCGTTGAATGTAAGCATCTGTTTACCCCTGCTCGACATTCCTGTTCTAATGGTCAGGCTGAGGACTTTGTTAAAACAATCTAAAGTGCTATAGCCTCTCTTTAGCGTACTACATTCAGAGACCCTGGAAAAGGTGCTGACAACTTCTTGCTACAATGTCACAATGTCTGTCATTCAGCTACACATGAAAGTCCCGCCAAACTTTTCAGAGGAAAGTCGTTGAGGTGAAACTTGACGTGTATTCAATCATCTAAAGTCACCTTCTATCGTGGTAATGATTCGAGACCGTCATCCGGTTTACTTCCAAAGAATCTTGGTAAATGCTTACACCGAATTCTAGACGTTGATGGTTTATCTGTACATAATCGACAAGTGGATCAGATACGTTCTGAAGATACAGGTCAGTTCGTTCTAAATTCTGTCGTGACTTCAGATAATGGTGATTCTGCTCTGGATTCGAATTCGAACCAAGGAATTACAAGCATCATTCTTATGTCCTCGTGGCTGTAAATGGAACCCAGGAAAGATTTCAAGAACCCACAGTTCCATTCAACGTGTGGTGGATGTGATGACTGTCACTGTACGTATAATTTCACGTCAATTATTGAGGTTCAGGTAGTACGTTTTTTGATACGGCGCGTACTTCTAACACAAACGTTTGATTGTCGTTTATTTGTTGTTCTCTGCTTAATTCGGATATGCGAGTTACTGATATCGCGTTAAATTCTATCTATTCACGAAATATCGCACCGAGTTGACCGAAAACTCCATTAACTTGAAGCTCATAACTGATACCTGAACTGCCGGTTTTAGCTCTCAGCGTGACGGATTCTATGGGATCATTCACCAATGATTCAAGTTCACACCGAGTTACGCGTAATGTTACGAATCACCAATAATTTTACCAAGCATCTAACGGTAAGAAATATATCTTCGAAATGTTCAATGAGAAGTTGCTGTTAATAGGTGGATTTAATACGGTATTAACGGAATAGGTATACAGGAAGGTTCAGACTCTTACTCGAATGTGAAGAATCCTCAAAAATTGAACAAGGAGTGTGCTCGTACGGCAAAATGGACAGCCCAACACCGCTTAGTAATGAGAAAGACAAAGCGCAATTGAGCTAATCCAAACAAATGGACGTTGATTGGGTTGGATCACAGCGAATGTTTGAGGATCAGGAAGTGATGAGAATCTTGATTTGCCTGAGGGAAAGTTTAGAGAAAGTGTCTATTTTTGGTGTTCGGGATGTTACAGGGCTCATGCTGAATAACAGTATAGGAGATGGTGGCAGCAATTGCAGCGAGAACAAATTGGATTTGTGCTGTTCAATTGGGAAAAGTGATAAAATTTAGGGCTGCCATTCGATGAGGCTCAAACCAAGCCCGGCAATCGCAAAATTAGTCTACCGAACTAACAAAGTCAGCGTTGGGCCCCGAACACCGGCTATTTTTCGTAATTCAAGGTGACAGTAGGAAGAATAGCGACTGTCCCGTGCGATGGACTTGTTTCACCAGTAGCCAGCGGGTGTTACTTTGGGGCGCCTCCAGGATTCCTAGTGATCTGACGTCTCATTTTATAGTCTGAAGTTCTTATCGGCATCTAGCATACATGTCCGTCACTACCAGGTAACATTCTCGTGGTAACGCAATGCGACCGAATGCCCCTGGAGATCCTTTCTTAAGACAGAATTGCATTGGCCACCTGAAGAACGCGCATGGCGTTCAGTCACCTGGAGGTAATCTGTAATTGAAGTAGATATTCCAGCCGCCTTCTCAAAAACTTAATACAAGAGCTGTGCTCGTTTCCGGCCCTTGAGATAAGTTTCACTCAATGTTATCAAGATTGTATCCAGTCCTACCTTTGAGCGTACAAGAGCAAATCCTCGGAGTGGCGCACCTGGAGATTGTTCAGATTGCCGTAAATAAGCACGGGTGGCCTATATTTGACGATTCAATCAACTTCCATCATTTAGGCGAGAAATTATCTGTCGTTAAGCACCTCACGTGTTACTGGTGGCAGCAACGTTCACAAGGTTTGACTCATCCCATCCTAAGCTCCGCCCCAGTGAGTTGCACCCAAAGGATTGAAATGTCAAGCAGTCCCCTCCCTTGGTGGCCTAAGGGTGGTAGTCCTCTCTCTGGTTCTGAGTCGGCCCCACTAATGTTAGGAGTCTTCTCATCTAAAATGGCCATCGGCGTTTTCTGCCTGCTCAAAAGAGGCACAAAGTTCATGGAAAAAGAGTCCGTAGACATAGAATGGGCTAATTTTATGTTAATGGCGTGCTTCTACAAAGAGGCAAATTTGAAGCCGTACCGCCTAAACCCGCTCCTTTGTATACGTGATTTGAACGGGCAGAATTAACACATCCTGCAGTCCCTGATAAAGTAACCGTCCGTGGACGTCCTCGTCGATCAGAGTGATCCCGCCAGTTGATTGCCGTGATTAGAGCAAACTCTCAAAGTGACAGAGTTCACCTAGCACCCTTTTAACAGTAGCCATATCCTTCCAAATCCAAAGTTCTCTGCTGATGCTGACAAACACTTGTGACGCACTTGTGTGCCGTTCAGACCGGTGGTGCTGACGGATCAGATGCTTTTTACCATACAGTAACAAAAGGCGACCACCAGGTTTGCACTGTCTCCATTCTGTAGCCGGGTTTCAACGTAAAGACACAAAACTCCATTTATCAGGGCTGGCCGCACTAGTTTAGGCTTACCCACTCCATTACAGTTTATGTTGGACGAACTCTGGACCTTGAGATCCATGAAAATTGCCTCCTGTTGCAGGAACTTTATTGATTTGGGGCAAGAGGCGCTTATGTCAATTACACAAGTTGGTCCTACTGCGGTTGATACATTTCGTCTGGCGAAAATAACCACTGGACCAAAGTTAAGATAGCATAATAGCTAGGCGACGTAGTAACCTGGTTTAATTAGGGTATCTTGAGGCCACTTGGTCAGGTATAATTTTAAAGTTTGTTTCCGTGGTTGCAGCAGGAATGCGTTCAACCTCAGGTTTTCTTTCAAATAAGTGCGAGAATGTTTGGCACCTTCGGCCATTGTTCTTCCGGATTCAGAAGAAAGCTCGGGTCCAGGAGGCAGAATTTCATTGCCTTGCTCATGATACTACTCAAGACGACAACTCGACCGGATTTAAACATGGAGGCGCATGCCTCCAGTGGTGGATAGAAGCGAGGTTATGGATGTCACGACAGAACCGTCTGCAAGCATCACGGATAGGAATGGCGACCATTGAATCCAGAGCAAGATTTGGATCGAAGGTTCTACGACGATGTTTTGTGAACAATAGTGTGTGAGAAAATCAGCCGGGTGTCTCAGCTGGAATGGTCGATATCAACAGTAAAAATATGTCGCAGATCACAATTCGATTGCTCAAAATCGAATAAACAATAAAAAGTGAATATTGTAAGTTATCTCGCAGGTCCTTTTAGTAATGCAGGCAGGACAGTAAGTGTTCAATTCTGGTGGAACGTGCCAACTAAAAGAAAGAAATTGCACAATGAAATCCAAGGCAGTACAACAATATGCATAGGTGAGTGCAAAGTGTATTCAAAACCAGCAATCACACGCGGATTGAAATCGAGTTGTGCAACGCATCGTAATGCTGTTTTGTTTGCAGCGTTTTAGTTTTCGTTCGTAAGTCGTGTGCATAACTTACCAGGCCTTTGGCTTACGATTGGTCCTTTTGCCTTTTAATGAACTGTTGTTGGAACCGCTTGCTGGTTTACGTTGCCCAAAAGTTGGTATGCATTTGTTACGGGCATGCGGAGTAAAAGCGGGAGGCTTGAATGGCACAAGAATCAGTACGGTTGAATTAAAAAATTGAGGGAATAACACACAAAGTGGCCGACTAAAAAATTGACGCATCAGAATCGTCTGGAAAGAGTTTTCCGACAGATCCAGCAATCTCAGGATACAGTGGATAAAATTTACACGATTGGCAACAAAGGTTGCGAAACGTAACGAAGTGATATGCAATTCGCTTGTAGAACCTGTCCAAAATAGAACGTTACCTGCTACGTTTTTCAACTCGTTTACAAATGAATGCATCACTTTGGACGACGAAAAGTTCCAGCCTTCGTACAGAAACTGCTTCCTTTGGAGGTGGTGGCGCGTGGTTCTAAAAAACCAGTTATTACCGCGAGCTGGTGCATATCCCATTTTTTACATTTGATCACTAAAATTTACGTGCTACTTCTTGTATTTTGTCATATTTACTTGCTTCGAGGCTTTTTGAACATAAACCATTGATAAAAGTAGAATATCAACCAAGAATGCCCGCTAAGTCAGCCAATTTCCAGAAATTGCCAGTCGTCAAGGGATCATCCCTGCGGAAAAATGCATGTTGACGGTAAAGAAAGGTGTAAAATCTTGAGATTGTTCAGTCAACACCTGCCCCACCCATGATATCGCAGAAGAGATCGAGGCCGCTGCCAAAACAGCAGTCTCAATAGAAAACCGTAGCATATCACACGAAGGGAACAACACTAAACCATGTTCAGTTTCCATTACCAATGGATTCGCAGATCAGGCTGAAAAAATAAGGGAATTAGAGGCTGGAATGGCGAAACTTCACAGTAGACACGAGGGGCTTGCCGAAATTTTGAACAAATTAGATCCGCCAGTATGCATTGTAAATGCCTCAAGTAAGATCAGCTATCAGACCACCCCCAGTCACAAAGATCTCGTAGCCGTCGGAACGCTTATTGATAGTGTAGCTACGGAATTGCACAAGCGGTTACGCTGTGCAGGCAAAGTGGTGGTGTTTAACGTACCCGACAGAACTCTTCTGTTTTCGGTGAAAAGGATCTTACTCAAAGCCAGTAAAATGAAAGAACAATAGTGCTACTGTTTAAGACTTCGCAAGAAAGTACAGCAAAGGCACTGTTCATCGTTGTAACAGTTCACAGGTGAGCTCGTTGCCGATGAATACGTCAGAGGACAAGGGCAAATCGGGCGTGGCACATATTTTAAGTCCATAAGGATGTTCGATGACCAGACGCCACTCCAAAAAGAAAATATTACGAGCCAATATTTCCCAAGAAAAGAACACAGTCAACAATCCGATTGATCTGACAGTAGGTCGCGATTGCTCCACAAATTCTCTGAACCCGCAAGCTACAGCTGGAAACGACGTTGCGCCGCCGGTCCAGGCGAACACTGAAAAGCCAACCACGTTTAGCTTTGACAACTCCAGGCGCGTTCAAGTTTCCGAAACGAAACTCACGGCTACTGCAAAAACACATCCCCTAGTGCTCAACGTCTCCCTCTCTCAACCGCAGCCTCGACTAGAAAAAGTCCTAGACCTAAGGCATACATAATTACTCAGAACACTGGAAGAAGCGGCTTCAATGCCCCTGATAATGACGCGGCTGTGCGAGCAGGACCATCCACTTCCTATCAGGAGAATTTCTCTCCGTTATATGGAGAAATCGGAGATACCGACGGCAAGTCCGAAACACCTGAACAATGCTCTAAATCAACAATAAGACCTGTAAGATGTTCACCAGAGCAAAATGTTTTGGATTCGCAATATAAGAGTGAACCAAAAGTATTACAAGCGTCATAAGTCAGGTTTCAGAAACCACCTTCTTAGAAACGACGCTTCGCAAGTAAAACCGCACAATTTGTCTTCCAGTGCTTTCAGGTCAACCTAATACTATACTAGGGGTCACAGTTACCATCCGTCATCCGATAGCTCCGTAGTAACCCATCCTGCTACCCAAAATATGAGTGCTACTTGGAACCGAGTTCCCAATACGTATACCCCAGCAAGTACGTCATCACCTTATTATGTCAATAATACAAACGTATGCCAAACCAGTCCTTTTTAGTGACCCCCCAAGTCCCACACTGTCATCCCTCCATAATGGCACAATTCCAACACTTCCTATCATGCAGCCAAACTTTTATCACATCCACTCGAATATGAGCAGAAACTCGGTGTAATTCTCAGATCTTTTTATCTAATCCCCACATCATTCTCGTAACTGAGATGTGGCGCTCTCCCGACATCCCGGACAGTCAGACGAGCATCATAGGATATCACATGTTTCGTAGGGATCGTCTCACAGGACGAGGAGGTGGATGCATCATTTACCTAAAAGAGCAATTTGTCACAGTAACACTTGATGAGTCTATACTTCATAAAATCGAGAGTTCGTTATGGTTAATGATCTGTATTGGTTCCCGCGAGCAACTTATAGGATGCATCTACAGACCGCCTAATGCTACGAACAATTATTTGAGTAACCTTATGGAGATAATGAATCATGTGTCCAACATACCTTGTGAACGCAAACTAATAGGCGGTGACTTTAACATGCCTAATATCTCCTGGACCTCATTCTCTGCTCCAGCAAAACAGGCCGAATTCCTTTCATGCATTCAGCTGAATGATTGGGACCAACATGTCCTAACGCCCACCATAAAAGGGCATATTTTGCTTCTTATATTTACTACAGGCATTTCGTCTGTAGAGATATCTGTTCTACAACAAATACCAGGAAGCGACCGTGATGTCGTCAAACGTCTGTTTGGTTTAAATATGGCTACAAAAACGACAGTGGTATTCTACCTTTCGTTCAAATTCATTGATTGGAATGCCTTTTTCTTCCTACTAATATCCTTAAAGTGGAATACCTTCTTTCGCACATCAGACCCAAGCATAGCGGCCGGAGAATTTATCAGACATCTCACTATTTGTATTGACGTTTTGGCCCCATCAAATCAGAACTTGTCGGCTCGTGTGTACAAGGTAAAGTCCATACTGCGAAAGAGACTGACAGACTTAAAATGCTTAATTCGAGGTACGGAAGAACACTAGAATTTTCCTTGGCAATGGAAATGGGCAAAATGTTCGAACACATAGAATGTCAGACACAACTCCGTCACATAAACGAGTAGGAACTCGCGCTCCGTAGTGAGTAGAGGTGCACGAAACTAGTGCAACTATTGAGACGGAAAAATTCCACGAGGGACACTGCTGTAAGAATTATTACTCTCAAAGACAGAACGGTTGTTGATGACCCTGTAGCGATGTGCGAAATCTGTAACTCACAGTTCGATGCCTCGTTTAGCATAGAAAGCACCTCTTTACCTGCTAATATTCCGTCGAAAACAAATAAAGTTTTTAATAATGTTCTAATCGATGTATCATCTGACGACCATTTTGAGTGTGGTCCGATAAACATTTAGCCGTCAGATGCGTAATACGTAGACAACCAATCTGCTGTCTAACGCCTGTCGAGAACAGCCCGCTTGAAACGGTTTGTTATATGGCTTACTCACAAGATCATTTAGCACTTGGCCTACTGCGCGATCACCAAACCCTTTGACACCTAACATTATTTCAATGACATGTGTTTACACATGTATATGCAATACCCAAATTGCTATGAAATGCGCACTGGGCGCTTAATAATAAGTCCAACAGAACGATGTCATGTGAGCTTTAGTTGTCACGCACATTTCATGCGGCCCTCCAAACCGTCGACTCAATTCTCCGTTTACCCGAATAAATCTCGAGTGCATAGTAAAATACCACAACAAACAGTAGATAGGGTTATATATTACAATAATCCAAGCGAAACTAATAATATCGAACGAGTTCTTTGTCAAAAATTCCCCATACATATTGCCTGTCATAGTAAATGTTATAACCCCATATTTTCTCATCTAACGTGTGGAATTGAATTCTCCCTCTCAAATCCCATATTATCCATTGAGCGAGGAAATTTTTCCACGACATGTGGACGCACGGAACTCCGTCTAAGCTGAACGGTTCACGAGATGTTCAAATTTGTGACGTTTACGAGCAATCAGCGAAATCCTGCGTTAAAGTCTGCCTATTCCTTTGTTTGACTTTGGGATTTTCCGCCATACCTCGCCAAAGCCGATCTATCTAGACAATTTCCGGACGCCAATTTTATTCCCTAACGGCAAAAAATTCCAAAGGTGCGGTTGGACACCCTCCCGGAGTGACCTTGAAATATTTGAAAAATCGCCCATCCCACAACCTTGTAAACAGTGATTTAATGTAACATACCATTCTTGAGACTAAATCGGTGAAATGAGCAAACTATCTATTTCTTTGTTGCGTGCGTGAAAGTTCCATAAACTGCAGTCGTTTCCTCTTTGACCACGTAATTCTTGCAAGAAACTTCACGTGTGTGTTACTGTTAAATTATTCGTTTATGTATGGTTTGCAAATATCCACAGTGATCGCGCATAACCAAGCGTGCTTCCCACATATGCATTGTGAAATATGTATTATTATTGTTATTATTAGTTAGCTAGCATTAGGCTCTCAGTCCATCCTGGACCAGATGGTATCCCACCAGTGGTCGTCAAGCAGGCAGGTGAGGATACACCCATCCTCTTACTCAAGTTGTTCAATCTATCACTTTTATTGAGCATCTTCCCTCCTCGGAGGAAAACTTCAATTATTATGCTTCGTCAAAAAGTGGTTCAAGGCAGAACGTTAGTAACCATCGTCCCATAAGCCACACGTCAATCTGCTCGAGAGTGTTTGAAAGGTGTGTAAATCCGGCCCAACCCAAATCTCCTAAATATTCACCCCTCTGCATTCAACGCCCCCTGTTTCTGGACGTTAATTGGACCTTGACCTAGACGACTTTGTTTTGTCACGTCAGCTTGATGGTCGTGTGAATAGCCAGTTGTCGGTCATTGTACTTCATTTGAGTGGTGCGGGCACCCCCTTTTGGAGCTCGGATCATCCCCATTGTCTTGAACCTGTTGACTGCTTGGAAGAGATGTTTTGAGTATGAATGCCTTATTATGTGATCATAGTTCATATTCAGCCCGTTCAGCAGCAAATTGTAACCCATTCCCTGAAAACGATCTGTCGATCGAAACTGTTGAGGTTGTCTAAATATTTACATTGATAATTTGTTCAATGGTATCGTAGTATTACGATCCAATCTTGTTTTCAATATTTGGGATCATTGGTTTATCGCTACGCATTGCTCAACGTCTTTGGGGAAGATCGTATTCAATATGCCGTATCAAAAACATGTTCAGTCCACAAGCCGCGAAGCTGTCGCTCTACAAATTGTTTGCTCGGCCCAACTCGAGTTTCGCGCTGTCGCTTACTCCCATCTACGCAAGTCTGTTATGCTTGTGTTGGTAAACCTCTAACGATCGTTTACCATAAGCTTATGATGACATTTTTCTTAGCTCACCTTCATACAGCGCTGTGAAAAACTTGGTATTGATTCACTTTGGTTGCGTAGACTAAAGTTGAACCTGACGCTGCTGTATAAATTCAAACATTCAACTGTGATTACCACAGCGTTTACCGTCCACTTACAACACAGCCCTCCATATAGTCTAAGAAATGAGGGTTCCACTCTGCCAACCCGGATACCCCATAAAGGTACACGTGCAAACTTCTTCCTCGTAAAATATTCCTACATTTGGAATAAGCTTCCAAATGAATTCAGAGCCAGTAACAAAACTCAGCGTTTTAAAATAGGTTTGGAAAGCTATCTTACGTTTACAAACACAATGTCTATCTTCAAGCTCTCTGTATCACCTGATTCGTACACGTGCAAACTTCTTCCTTGTAAAGTATTCCCATATTTAGAATGAACTTAAAAATGAAGTCAAAACCAGTAAAAACATTCAGCGTCTCATAAAAGGTTTGGACAGCTAATTTTCGTTAACAAACAATGTCTATCTTCAAACTCCCACTATCACCTGATGACCTTTTTGGGTGTAGTCTGAGAACAATTTAGCCGTCAGATGCGCATTATGTAGATAACCACCCCGCTGTCTAACGCCCCTCGAAATGTGAACCCGGCGCTTAATAATAAGTCCAGCAGAACGACGTCATATGAGCTATAGTTATCAGACGCTCAGTTCTCGCGGCTCCCCAAACCGTCGACTCAATTCTTCGTATGCCCGAATAAATCCCGAGTACATAGCAAAATGCCACAGCGAGCAGTAGATAGGGTTATATATTCCAATAATCATGGCAAAAACAATAATATCGTATGAGTTCTTTGTCAAACAATTCCGCTAGCACATTGTTTGTCATAGTAAATGTTATAACCGCACATTTTTCATCTATCCTAGTAGCTCACTAGGACGGTCGATCGTCTTTTGAGCTTCTTTTGGGTGTCTTACGTAAGACACTCAACAATTTCACTAAAGAAATAATTTCAACGTCATAGTTCGTAACTTCAAGAACTAGAAAATTGCGAAGGACTCGCATTACCTATTTAAGACTTAATTGCTGCCGGATAATTTTTGTTCAGTCACACCACATGACCATTAGTTGGTGACCGCGCGTTCGAAATGTTCGGCCAATCGCAACTCAGAGTTTGGAGGCGTATTTTGTAGATGGCTGCGAACGGTGAGTTACCGTTACAATTCCCACTGTATATCCGTATTGCATGATCTTACTGAAGTGGTATATTGTATAATTTCCAAAGTTAACTAAGATATTCTAATTTCAGTCGGGTTCTGAGAACTTGTATAATAGGTCTAAATGTGCACAAGTTCAGTTTGCATTAAGATGGTCACCCAGTCACCATAGACTAGTGTGCGTTCGGTTTTATCAACAGGTTATAACGTTTGGAATTACATTCTCCTTTCTGATCCCCGTATTATCCACTGACCAAGGAAACTTTTCTACGACGGATGGGCGCACGGAACTTTGTCTTGGATGAACAGTTCGGGGAATCGACAAAATCCTGCGTTGGAATCTGCCCAATGGTCTGCTGGATTTTGTGATTTTCCGTCCTGCCTCACCAGATCCGACCTATCTTGACATTTTCCGGATGCCAATTTAATCCCCTAATGGCAAAACACTCCAAAGAAGCGTTTGGGCATCCTTCTAGGAGTGACCCTGAACTATTTAAAAAATTGCCCATCCGTCGACCCTGCAGAAAGTGAATTCGTGTAACATCCCATTTGTTTTTGACAAAATCTGTCAAGCGACCGAACTATCTCCTTCTCTGATACGGGCACCAAAGTTTTCCATAAATTACTTTCATTTGCCTTTTGACCACGTCCTCCTTGACAGAAGGCCCCACGTTTTGCTACTAATTACCTATTCGTTTTTGTATGGTTTGTATATATCTGTAGTGATCGCGCATAACCAAACGGGCTTCTCACATATGCGTTGAGAAATATATATTATTATTAACACTTATCCGTCCCTTGCAGAAGGCTGCTTGGCGACCGAAGTGATTCCGTCAGCAAAATGTAACTCACATATCTTCCGGGTAATGGCATCTAAAGAGACTGAAAGTGCCCTGACAAGGTTCACGCAAAGTTCATTTTGAGGCATTGTACCACACGGACATCCAAGACTGCAGCTGAACTTGGTGTTATTCGCAAAAGTCTCACTGTCGCTGCCAGCCTTCTTTACAGTACCCCATGTGCGTTAGTTATTTTGCATCCTGCTGGAAAACCCAAGCACTTTTAGGTGAACCTCAGTATAGCAGTTTTATCACATGAGCGCTTTTGTTTACTTCATGCGGCTGAACGATATCAGTCTGACTTAGGACCAGCTGCCTCACGGTATATACTGAACTGACTGTGATAAAATGTTTTCAATCCAAGGATTACCGCTCAGTTGTTACTTGATTGAATGGTACGGCACAAGTTTCGTGTAGAGTACGGAGCACCATCTGAGAGGGCCGTCCCGATAAGCCAATCGCTTCGTCAGTAGATTCAATAAGCAACGTGGTGTCAGATCGGCTAGATGAAAAAGCATATGCTATCACCGGCGCTTTGGGATCAACCAACCTCACTGGAACTAATCCTAAACATACACGTGGATTCTCATCCGGATGATTTGACTTTCTCGTTCTGACATGAATCCGGATGATTCTCGTGAACAAATGTGTGATGACAATGGTCACAGTCGAGCACCACTAGCCGTATTTGTGCCATCTAAGCCCTCGTTGAATGGATCGCTTTCTGACAAGTGAAACTAATCCCACTGCGCTTCATTGTTGCCTGATGTTGCCGCAACAATTGACCAATATAACAAGCACAGGCAGATATATCGCGGTTGTCGTTACATACCGATCACTTCAAGTTCATCCCATCATACGGTACATCTACTCTGACGTTACACCTAGAGCACCTGGCCCCCATGGGTTCAAAGGACGTTGGGTTGCTGGTCCTGGTTTCTGAGCGGACGGTCAGTTGGTTACAATGGCCAGCACCCACCGTCGTTAATCTNTAGTTATTTTGCATCCTGCTGGAAAACCCAAGCACTTTTAGGTGAACCTCAGTATAGCAGTTTTATCACATGAGCGCTTTTGTTTACTTCATGCGGCTGAACGATATCAGTCTGACTTAGGACCAGCTGCCTCACGGTATATACTGAACTGACTGTGATAAAATGTTTTCAATCCAAGGATTACCGCTCAGTTGTTACTTGATTGAATGGTACGGCACAAGTTTCGTGTAGAGTACGGAGCACCATCTGAGAGGGCCGTCCCGATAAGCCAATCGCTTCGTCAGTAGATTCAATAAGCAACGTGGTGTCAGATCGGCTAGATGAAAAAGCATATGCTATCACCGGCGCTTTGGGATCAACCAACCTCACTGGAACTAATCCTAAACATACACGTGGATTCTCATCCGGATGATTTGACTTTCTCGTTCTGACATGAATCCGGATGATTCTCGTGAACAAATGTGTGATGACAATGGTCACAGTCGAGCACCACTAGCCGTATTTGTGCCATCTAAGCCCTCGTTGAATGGATCGCTTTCTGACAAGTGAAACTAATCCCACTGCGCTTCATTGTTGCCTGATGTTGCCGCAACAATTGACCAATATAACAAGCACAGGCAGATATATCGCGGTTGTCGTTACATACCGATCACTTCAAGTTCATCCCATCATACGGTACATCTACTCTGACGTTACACCTAGAGCACCTGGCCCCCATGGGTTCAAAGGACGTTGGGTTGCTGGTCCTGGTTTCTGAGCGGACGGTCAGTTGGTTACAATGGCCAGCACCCACCGTCGTTAATCTCGGGTGTCTGGTGGTTGCTCAGGCAACGCCTAGTGTACTCGCAACGTCTGTTGGTAAGCTGGACTAGAATAGTCTCGTGTGTATGGTAGCCAGTGTCCATAAATTCTGAGCCCGCTGAACGGTCCATTCGGATCCGGAACGGAAGCCGGTTGTATGGGCGAGTTTCTCACTGATAAGGTGCTAAGGTATGAGAAAATTAACATATAAACTGAGTAAATGAAAGTAACAGCAATCCTAGATACCGAATCCAGCAAGTATACAAGTCCTAAGGTTGATGGTTCACGCGAATTCGACCAAGTACAGTAGCCGTGTAATGGCTGAGCGACGAAGCGCAAATGGAACTGAGCTACACGTAAGCAAAACAGAGAAGTGGGGATTAACGATGAACAGATTGCGAGAAAACAGTCTTCGGCAAGTGAACGATGTCAAACCTTAGTAATGTATCAAGATTAAAGTTTGTGGAAGAAATGATTTATCACGCGTCTAATAAAAATGGTCCTGTAAGCCCTTGGAAAGAGGGCGTGCAATCACTACCAGAAAGATTTGAAATTTAAGAAAGACTCAACAGCTAGGGAATGAATAAAAATATGAGACTTGGCTACAGACATATGAAGATCTTCGAACACTTAACGCAGACAACTAGTTTAAAAAATGACTGTTTTCACAAGGTTCAGTGTGTCCCTAAAGGTGGGTTCCATTCCAAAATGCTCCCAGCACCTCCTGTTCATTTCTGCTGTACTTGATGAGGCAACCGCTCTGCCGCCTTTATGCTGTTGATTCAGCAGTTTGGTCATGCACTGTAATCTGGCTGTATCATCCCCGACGGCCCTTTGTCTAACTAGACAATCCGGGCAAATCATCGCCATGGACAGCTATCACTTTAGGGACCACAAAAACTTCCCTACTTGCTGGCTGCCTGACATCATGCCAGCGGCCAAATTGTTGGTACAAGATTCTCAAAGCCTCCGTAAATTCCACCTCTTTTGGCAGGGGCACGCAGTGTTTATTTGCCTCTTTTGCCATGCCACGGCAAAACTCAACAAACGAGAAGACCCTCATATAATTTACTTACGTTGCCTTCGGTATTTCTGACGAAGGTAAATAATTCTTCGGGAATCCACTGAAGCTGTTCATCTCAATTTTTTAAACACTCGCTGCAATGAACAACGATATGAGAGCTCATTCTAACGAATCAACAGGGTCTAGATTAAAGACGGGCGTTCCAGATGTCCGCCTTTTAGCAGAAGGACTGACACTACCCCTAGGTGTAGCGGCAAATCTGGTCCCGGCTCTCAGAGCGGCTTTGGGTTATACGATTCTACGACGAATCCTGGGGAGCTCTAGTTGTCCACATCTCACATCTATCTCTTCTGTCTTTAAGACCAGTTCTTCCTCTGAGCGATCATCAGAAACTTCATCACAAATATCAATTAGAGCACGACTTATCTAAACGAGAAAAACAACCATGGATTTAGCCACACGGTACGTCTTCGGTGGGGTCGTCGCCGTCCTTATTGTCCGGTCCTAGGTGTCCCAAACAAACGCAACTGGGCCTGAAAACACTCGCTTCAGGAGGGCTCCTATCAGTTAGAAGCTTCCTAGAAATATTCCGAGCGTTTGGAATAGACGCATTGTCTGCGAACCTTGGAGGGTTAAATTTAACAGTGGCGGGAACTTCACCATAGTTGTGATTGTTTAACGGGTTCTCATCCAAAAAGAAGAATGGTTCATGAGACAACGCCGCTGCCTTGATTGGCATTTGTGCTTGAACGCTCGGTGGCAAATCGTTGGCCCAAAAAGCATGATCAACCCTCAGGATGTCACAGTCATTAGAAACGATGGCAATTTCCAAGGTATCAAACTACGCCATTATTGAAGATTGCCGAAGTTCCATGGCAGTAAAGCGTTATTAGCTGTCCTCGCTGAAAAACGAGGTACCCCAGAAAAATACTGAGAAATTCGAGTGCAATGGAATCATTCGCCAACGATCCAAGTTCACACCGAGTTACGCGTAATGTTACGAATCACCAATAATTTTACCAAGCATCTAACGGTAAGAAATATATCTTCGAAATGTTCAATGAGAAGTTGCTGTTAATAGGTGGATTTAATACGGTATTAACGGAATAGGTATACAGGAAGGTTCAGACTCTTACTCGAATGTGAAGAATCCTCAAAAATTGAACAAGGAGTGTGCTCGTACGGCAAAATGGACAGCCCAACACCGCTTAGTAATGAGAAAGACAAAGCGCAATTGAGCTAATTCAAACAAACGGACGTTGATTGGGTTGGATCAAAGCGAATGTTTGAGGATCGAAAAGTGATGGGAATTACAAGTTGCTTGAGGAAAAATCTATTATTGTTAAGAGAGTCGCAATCTACCTGAAAATATTGTTCCTTGATGACTAACAAAATGCACACGTAAGTGACTCCCGTAGTCAACACGGTCATATGCCACCTCACCCTTTAACTCTCGTGCCAAATCTTCGACACCACGTTTGTGCCCCTAAAAGCTCACATGCCTACATCCCGTTTATGCACATCACTGTGCTGTTTTGCCCTTTAATTGGTCTACCGTCTGAGTTGGTCTTCCGATCGGTAACAAACTTTTTAAGTATGATCCAGTTTGTGACCGCTTTGTCTTCGGATTGAATGACATAAGATAGCTCTGTCTGGAGGCCAGTATTTTCTGTGTTCATGCGTTGACACTGGGTGGTTATGTTGGCCGGCAAGTTACAAACTAATCGCGGATAATCCGTAATCAGCTGTTCATCACCAGTGACTGTCGTTCTGTTATTCAGCGTTCCACTAACCATTATTCCGTTATCTGTTCACCCAGTGTTAGAACGTTGATTCAGGTTCAACGAAAATATCTGATTTGGAATTCGGAATGTTACAAGCTCATTCTGAATAAAAGTATGGAAGATGGTAACAGCTTTCGAAGTGAAAATAATTCGGAGCGGTGCTGTTCATTTGGAGACGATAATAAAGAGTAAGGCAGCTTTCCATCAAGCTCAATGCAAGCATGGTAATCCCGAGCATATTCCACCAGACCGTTTCATGCACAACAAGCTCTTAATTGTCGTTTGTTTCCAGGGATTATTTTGCATATCCGGACATTCTGTAAACGTTTGTTGCTCTATCCACCGACATATCCGTCGGGCTAATACTGTAGTAGAAGTATTTTACTTATGTTTACTTTGTTTATTTGAATAGACTCGAACCGCCCGTAGTCCGAACCTACGGTTGCTTCCATGAGGTTGATGACATCCATCAGCGAAGTTGTGTCGGATCCCACAGCCAGTGACCACAACGACGTAGCTCACTCTCATGTTTCAGCGGAAGGCCACTGCATGTGTGTAAGGTGGTGATGAGTTTGAGGCAGTGGATAAAGAAGTGCGCAAAATGTGACTATTGGGTATATCACAAATGTAGCCGCTCAATCCAGGCTGCTGTATACAGTGTGTCTGTTCACTATCATATAGACTGTCTTTTATTCGTCTCTGTAAACTGCAGGTATTGCTGCTCTGCACGTAAAACCAAAGGCAAACTGGCGAGCTAGCCGTGTGAAAGCCAGCCACCACTACCCAAACAAAATTTGCCCTAACACGCAGTGTCGTGCGGTTAATTTCGTGTGAAACGTCCACCAGGTCATTTAACTCTGGAGCAGCTTCCCAGTCGAGGTGGAGAGAAAGCTGTTTGCCATCTTCCAGGCATAAGACAGCAGCCAGACGGACCTCCGGCAGTAAGATGTCAAATGTAATCTCCAGCCCACTGTACTGTCGAGGACTGACGTGACCTCCACGTGTGAAGCATTCAGACGCTACTCAAAACACCCTTACAAGTTTCCGGAAAAACCTTCCAGGGGTCTTTGTGTATTTTCAACTTACCTAGCCAGTGGCTACCAGTCTAGCCGGAAGAAAAGATCACGAGCACGAGCACAACGACTCAGCGATGTTCCACGTTACGTATTGCAAAGATTATCACCGGAGTTAAGAGCCCAGTTCAAAAATACCGCGCCTGGGAGAGACCAAGGGACGACGGTTGCACCGGGGTCTAACCACCGAGGTCGGAAATCCAAGTAGGAAGGCTCCTTAATGCACGCCCTTTATATAAAGCCACGTGATTCTCTACCGTTCTATGCAATATACCAAGGTCAAAGGCCTCCACTATTTTAAGTTACTAAGCACGTCAGTATGTCCCCAGTCGAAACAAAATCTCACCAACTGCGATTAAGTTGACTATTTCCCGGCTACCCATACCCACTTACTTGTCAATGCTTACCATTCATAGGTTGCTGAGAATAACTCTGAATTTGGAAACCGGTCCTGGAATCATTTGAGGTTTGACATTCCCGTCTCATAGACTTTTCATCAGATATCCGAATCCATGCCGATTGATCACAAGTGCACAGATAGGCATCCTGAGGACTAACTTTCCTGGCGGCATCCATTGGGGATGCAACCGTGTCGCTCGCCGTGCTGAATAAACCCAATTGGAACTTGACAAAACAGATTCACGGTCGGTATCATGGAGGCCGGCAGCAACAGCGATCAATCCACTGTCGGATATACTGCCGACTTCGTCGATAGCCGTGTCAGGCCACACTGTAGGGGCCGTTCGCTGGAAGCGAACTCGTGGGAGTGCCTGTGCGCGAACGTACGAAGACTGCACAACGAGCTGCCACAGTTGCACAACCTATACGCCGACTGCTCGCCCCAGATGGTCGCTACCAAGGAGACGGTTTTGTTCTCAGACTTCAAAGGTACCAGACTTTCAGTGAAACATATCAGACTTCTACGTTGTGATCATGAAAGCGGTCGCGGGGGCGGGCTCCCTACATACTTATTTGGGACATTCACTTCCGCTCTTTCGCTGGACGTCTCATTTGTGAACCCACCAGAGTCTTTCTGCTGTTCTCTCGGAAGTGATAGCAAAGCCATCTGGGTAATTTGGGCCGTTTAACTTCCTCAGCAAATGATTATCGACACCTTCGTGCTATGAAGTTCGTAGGCATCCAGAAATTTAGAAGTGTGGTCAATCTGAAGAATTTCAGCCTTTCGCAGATCAGTTTCAAATTTCTAAACGCATCGGGCAGCGCAAATTTTATAGTTAGCAGGTCCTCTAACGCCAATTTGAGCCTAGGTTTTACTAGGCATATCCAGAACGCATCCAGATGACGCCGATGTTCCCCCGACCAGACTTCGTGTCGTCAAACTAACCAACGGTCCTCGGCAATATCACACACCACTTTCTTGGGTCTAGGTGGTCAGGTCACTGTCTCACCCAATTTAGCATGTAACACCACGTGGCTTGAAAACTCCTTGAGTGCACAGTACGCGTTCTACCGAGCACGTATCCATGCCATCGGGAGGTTACCCCGTGAATCATCACCGGAAATTAATTACGCGGCGTCTGTAGACGTATACTGGGCTTCGGTTAAAAATGCTTTAAAGTAGTCGATTGACACGCATGTGGCGCTCAGACCTCCCCGAACAAAAATTGTAAACTGCTCAACGCGAGTCACCCACCAACTCGTGTTTCTGAAACAAAATTCTTGAAACCGCCGTCAGCTTGGAGACACTGATCAGGCTCATGTTCACTGTAAACCGATGTGTAACAAATGTAACGCGGCGATCAATCGTGGTCGCAATGGAACTCAGAGTGATCTGGGGATTCACTCCAATGAAAACCATTGAAGCATTTAATGCCTATCTGTCAGGCAAATGAAAGTCAAATCTAGGCATACCAAGCATCGCTATTACAAATGGACTAATCGCGTCTAATACCGGGGTAGCGAAACCCCTTGTTTCTTAGTTGCAGGCAGTACTCGCAAAAGGCCACGACACATCTCAGCTGCCACGAGTGGCAACACCCGACTTCCAGTACTTTCTCCAGATCTTCTGGATATCTCGAGCCGGTAACCGATTCCGGTCAAAGTGGTGTCTTAATTTCGCAAAAGCGTTTGATAGGGTCCATCACCAAATGCCCATGACCGAAGGTGTCCTGCAAAATGATTAGAATACTGCCAGATTTACCGAGAGATAACCTATCCAACGGAGCTTACGGCGTCCGGATTCATACAGAATAACCTACCACTCAATTAGCACACACAGGCGTGTCGTAAGGTTCAGTGTCAAGGCCCCCACAACTCCGTAAATTTATCAACGACACCACTCTCACTATGCCCAGGGGTCTCCTGCATTTCTTCCATTAGACAGGTTCATCTCAGTCAGACCTCGACAAACTGTGTGAATAGTCTGTGGCAAACTGGCCATCACTCCACCCAATCAAATGCACAGTTCTTCGCGTTTACCTGGATATTAGAAGGACGTAATACATGGCCACTCTCTCTGTTCTATCTCTACCTCAACAATGCGGTCTCGAAACGACGATACGGGTAGATTTAGGGGTTTCCCACAGCACTTCCATACTGGCACTTAGAGTGAATGATGTGATTAGTCTAGCCGAAATCAATCCGACTTATTTCCCTATTCTACTTTGTAATCTGGTGAGGTCCAAACTGAAAGTGGGCATGCATGTCTGTTCACCCTATTTAGTCCAGGACGCCATGGCAACTTAAAAAAATCCAACGACGGGTCACTAAACGATTCATAGGACTGAGATGGTTACCATGTCTCACCAGACTAAAGCAGCTGACCATGCTTCATCTAGAACACCATCGTCTTCAGGGAGGTACGGCAACGGTCCACAGGATTATAATTAATCTAGCCCACCCATGCATTCCTCTGCTGAAACCCAACGGCAAGGCTCAAGGGAAACTCTCTTAAACTTAGGCACAGCCTAACAAACATTTTAACAGGAACAGTCCTTTTTTAGTGCTAGCCCTCCGTTACCGTAGCAGCTTACCCGAGGAAGTCGTTGCAGCGGACTTCACAGAATTAGTGGAAAGTCGGTCCGATGTGCAACACACGGAGGTACAATCATCAACCGGTCGCTGGCGGTACCGACTGCACTACACGATATCAGGCACAGTTGTCTGGTAGATAACTGACATTGATCAAAGCACTCAACGGTACACACGTACCCCGTCGAGCGCTAACACTTTTGTCGACGGTTTTTTATCTGTGCCCCTCTTTCCTCGCAAACTGGCTGGGAAGAGTACTGTACGCTCTGTTTATGGAGGCTACTACAGTTTTATATAATTTTGGGGTGACCTGACTGCTGTGGACCACTTGAGTTGTTATCCATATCTTTCAACCCACTTCGGCTGTCATCTCACGAAACTCATCAACGCTGCTATTTCTGTCTCAACCCACACACCTGTCATTAATAAACATGCACCCTTGCATACACTCTCGCCTCACCACAGCATGTCAGCTCCTGTCTACATTCTGGTTGACTAATGTATTTCCCATATCATTAACTCCAAAGAAAACCCGGTAACGAGTAACTGTATTCAGATTCTCCTCCGAAAGACAGAGGCAGGTAATCTACAAGTCAAGAACTGCCTGGACGCGCGACCAGTCTGCTGAACCCACTGGATCTGCGAGCGTCACATCAGTCGTTAGTCCCTACATACGTTGTACAGTATCGCGAGGCTAGTTCGGATCGTATGCCTTATGCCAATGTGACTCATAGGTCGTAATTTGGAAGCGGCTGGCCTTTAGACAAACTTCATTCGTTGATTTGCCCACCATGTACAAGCGGACTACAGTGTAGCGAGTAAATGCCCTTGGGTGTTGGACTTGAGAAAATCATTAGCACGGCAGTACGTCAGCTGCCAAAGGAGGCAGATGACAACGGAATCACCTGTTTATATTGAGAATCTAAACGACCATCAGACTGGTTTGACAACATTCCCAACGGTAATAACTAAAACAGTAATGTTTTTATGATAATAATAAGTATTATTATTCTATAAAATGTTGCCTACACCACTGAAGATGACGCGAGCTCATTATGCGGCTACCAGTAATGCTGCGATACCTACATCAACACAATAACTTTGATGTTAGTGGTTTGTAATAAATCTACATTCGCAAGATAATATGAACACATACGGTGTTACTGATAGGCTACTCTCAAGTCACAAGGAGTGAGTTTTTAGGGATTCAGAGGTGATCTCACTCCAAGTGTTCCTAAACGTTTCTGCTCTAATTACGCTTGAAGTGAAAATGTCATCTTACTGAACTGCTGTAGCACGCGAAAATAAAAGGAAGTGAGTGTTCAAGAAACTGGCCGCTTCTTAACATGCGCCGCCAAGTATTGTGACCTGAAGTGAACTGAGCTGTGGACTCGACACGTTTTCGTGTGTATGAGATTCCGGTAACTACACTGCACACTTGGAACTGGCTTTACTCCGCACAGAGAGAGCTGGAAACAGACTTTAACTCCATCTCATACTTAGTTAAATAACTGTTTTTTTGTTGCTCCTTGTTTAAGTCTGTATATCCATATTCGCTCGCCTTAACCATTTTTGGCGGGCCTCACTCCTTGGCCTGTTTCTCTTTTTGGTTCCGTGCTTGCCGAGGTGGGTTCTGTCTAAGCAGAGAGGGTTTTTCTAAAAGACAGTGTGTCAGTATATTAAATGAAATCACAAAGAGGCAATCTCAGGTAGTGGAGTATTTCACAAACTTTATTCACAGGACTTCACGAAAAGCGGATCCCGTTGCGACCACAGTAGTGGTGAAAAATGAAGGATCGAATCACGGAAGATCAACGAGGTCTTCTGTGCGCCTTGTCAGCAAACTCAGACCGAAAACGGAGGCAGGTAACAGTGCAAGGTAAGGTCAACTTCAAATCCGTAGTTTCGAATAGACCTCTGGAGCCCGACAGACGCGTGCGAGCCGTTGACAAATCAAAGAAACCGAAGAAGGAACACTTAGCTGTGGAGGGGCGGAATTTTTCAGATACTATGGATGTTTCTGGCGATGTCAATTCCAGTAGTGTCACTGTCGATGGCAGACGCAGGCGTACTGACTCTGCAGAGTATATCAAGAAGCGTTTTCTATATGATTCGTCTGAACCCTCAAGACGGGATAAGACCAAAGTACATAATTCACGCTCAACAGTTGCCCTGATGGCTGTCTCGACTGCGAATTTGCTCACCCGCAAGGCTCGTTCATCTCAGCTTGTGAAAAGCGAAATTGGTACACTGGCACGCCAGAAAAGTAGGCGAGGTCGGCGTTTGAAGCCCAAGTTAGATTATAGCCCCTCATATTCTCAAGAGATTGAGTCCATTCCATCCGCACAGTCACACCTAGAGAAGTCTGCCAGAGGGGTCCAGAAGGGGAAAGCGCGGCAAAATGTAAAGCGGTCTTTGACGGATCGCCGTTCTTCTTGGGAATTACCAGACATTTTCGAGGCCGAAGTTTCCAGCTCTGTGGACACTGACAGGGTGCTGTCATCTCGGAACCTGGACATCGTGCATTCTCATAACAAAGTAGGTGCTTCTTTCACTACTGCTCTTATGCGTGATTTCCTGGATCGTGTGGAAGTTTACTGTCATCAGGTTGCCCTATTCGAGGTTCCTCCTTATCCTTGGCGTCAGTTTCAGTCTCTTCCTTATTTGGTGGAAATGTGTTGACTGTTTTCTATTGTTCTCGGCTGCTTGAGTGCACTTGAAAAGTCATCGCGGTGTTCAGTAACATATACGTAATCCTGTTTACCTGTGTAATGCATGAATTCGCGTGTGTACTTTCGCGTGTGTATTTCGCTGTTAGTCGTCAGTATTAGTCGGTTTCCATTTATATGTGTGAAGGCCGTTGCATCACAAGCATTACGTGTGTCGCCCAGAGGCATAAAAACCAGTTGGTTATCTGCTGAGACTGTCGCCAAGATTTCAAAGACGGCGTTTTATGCGTGGGTAACCACATAACTTGAAGCCATATCTTCACTCTTATTGTTTGCCCAGGGGTTCTTCCAAATGTAAATGGTAAGTTGCTTAAATGGCGTCGAGAAAGAAAGAAATAAGTACCTGTCAGGCAATTAGCCGGCACATATAGCCACTGTAAAACAGACGTTAAATGATAGTTTCAGCACATACGAATTTTGCGTAATATGAGATGCCACCAGTTTTATTAGATGTATGGGTACTACTTCGTTAACTCGTATGAGAGCGATCCCGCAAGTCTTGTTGACCGTAAAAATTGGACTGAAAGCTTATGGACTTCAAGCACTGTCATACAACACATGAAACTACGCAGGAACTACAAGCCTACGATACGGAAGTCGCTGGATGAGAAAAATGCGTGCAAATTTGGTTCGTTAATCACTATTCAGAAACGCAGAATTGTGGGGAAGTTGGAAAGGTTAAAAATTTTTACAATTCGACTACTGTGAGTAAGGGTGCAACTTGATGTGATATAAACAACGTCAAGGATATAGAAGAAGAAACAAACTTATCTGCCGTAGTGAGGTGAGTAAAAAAAGGTACCTACATACATAATTTCCGCGGTGATCTAGAAGGTGAAGGTCGGAAGTCATGCGGATCGTTTGTGAAACGAAGGAATCTACATTAAGCCTCTGCCCCAGCCATGTAGACGCTAATTCGAGGCACAACGAATTTGCGACTTGTGACTCAACAGCCCAGGTGGTGCACAAGATTTTCAGGCCCTGCCGAGGCTATTTCCCATTTTGTGGGGGTCGAAATTTTACGTTGATTAGATCGAAATGTTTTGTATGAGAGGATAAGCTAGCAGGGTTGTTAGCAAGAGACTAAAACTTGGTGATGTAGGGAGTATAGAAGCCCTACAAGTTGGATCAATTTGGAAGGACTAACGTATTCAAAGGTGGCCATTCTGTAATTCTGTTGTTCAGTTTCATGGGAATTCGACCGAAAGAAAAATTGATGCTAGTTGTTGAAAGATGTAACTTTAATTGAGTTTAGTGGAAGAACAGCGTCAGGGGTTGCATCGACAGCGAATGCCTAAAACGAGCGGGTGATACTGAAAGAAATTTATTCGTAAACAGTAACGACGAAGCATAACCTTCCGAAGCGCAGTTACCCAACTTATGCTTGGAGGGAGAGGAGGGACACAGTGCATGCAAACAACGACTAGGCGAAAACCCTTTGTCTGTCAACTACTAGTGGCCCGACCAGTATGGACAAAACGGATTAATCTAGGTCACTAAAAGGCTTTCCGAAACAGGCCAACACTCCTTATTCTCCCCCCACATGATCAGCTGACGTATGGCACCCAACAGAGGTAGTGTTGGCCAGACAATACCCACATGCATTTCCGTAGGGCACAAACGTTGTACGTCCTAAGCCATCATCAAAAACGGTATGTGCTGTTGTTAGTCACATGACCCATAGTGGATAGTAACCAAACCTCAGATTAGTTGCCTACATGGATGTCTTGCGGCAACGTCACGTATTCAAAGTGCCTGCTCAAGAATGTCACTGAACGTAATTGAGGGAGACTAAACAGCCACGGCAAACTCAGAAATGTTCGTTTTACTTCGGAAGCGAGTAAAAATATCAAACTCGCGAATCATCTACACAGGAACAAGCGTCAGAGCATTAGAGTGAACGGAGTCAAAGGCACCTGTTGATTCTCCACAAAAGCATTTACGCGTGTCATCATCATCATTGACAGCAATACATCAGTGGTTCACACTAATGCCTAACTGCCACACAACCATGAAGAAACAGCAAACCCCATATAGAAAGAGAAGGAAAAGGAAGGGGACGGGAAGGGACCTAACTACTGAGAATGACTACGTCCATATTCAAACATTCAGTGTCAAGGTGCCTACACCTTGCAAACAAACAACCGAGCCGCGAGTGAGAGTAAGGCGACTTTCGCTTACCCGCGTCATTAAATGCACTCACTTCACAGACAACTCGGCCAAACAACGACAACATTCACACCACTGAACTCGATTAGCCACCATCTCACCTAGTCTACAACCACCGGCTCTGTGAGTTGCGAGGACCCCAACCTCGATCTACACTGGCCAACTCCTTCGTGAATGACTTCATTTCCCTACGCCAGGTCATTAGTTGTCCACCTCGAACCTTACACCAGTCGGTCGCAGTGTCAGCGAACAGTGCTCGGTGTGGAAGACGACTAGCTGACATCCTTAATACATGACCTAACCATCTAAGCCTGTGCAAACGTAGGGATTGAACAAAAGAACTTGTTTGATAATCACTACCAAACACCCGCTTCCTAACCTCCTCGTTACTTACACGCTGATGCCACCCGATAAGAGCGATTGAACGCAGACATCGATGGTCAAATACTTGAAGACGGTACACGTATTCTACCGTGAGCGGCCAGGTCCCGCTGCCGTAAAGTAATACGGCCCTCACCGTTGTCTTATATACGCGACCTTTAAGCTTCAGAGAAATACCCCTCTGTCGCCAGAGATGCCTCAAGTTAGCGAATACCGCCCTAGCCTTAGAGGTACGCGCTTCTATTTCATTCCCTGCACATCCACCGCTGCTGATGCAGCGTGTACCTACGGAGCAAGGTCACACGTGGTCATTTCACTCGCGTACGCCCATTTCTTCTACTCGGTTCCGTTTGAAACCAAATTAAAAAATCTGTAAATCCGCTGCACAGTCATGACTACCTGTTAATTCCATAATGCATCGGCCGTTTCGCAGCGCAAACCGGGTCGTCCTACCAACTGCGTACAACAGTGTAACGCTTAGACCATTCCCAAACCTAACTTCAGGTAATTAATCCTCGGATTCCGCTATAGATGTGTACATCCGCTGTGGAATCCGAGGGTTGTTTACTGGAAGTGAGGTTCGCATTGTTCATTGTTTGGCCTTGCGTTCAGGTTATTATGGGTGCTTTCACTGTTCACATCCTGGGGCAGGTTGGTCACTCGATCGCCCCTTCTCGGACGTTACTCATTCAATGTTGATTTTTAAAAGTCTAAAATCCAGGACTGGTCAGCATTACGTGCTGACAGCACTTGCGCTATCTACTCGGTGCTGGTTGTGCACTTCATGTAACCTAGTAACTCCCGCTGTCGGTCTGGCTGGATTAGGTTTAGTTACCTATAAGTCAGATCTTCATTAGCCGTTGGTTTTGTCGTTGGTCTGTGCTTCGCTTAAACTAATCACTGACGCCAGATGTTCAAAGGTATTTTTTGTCCGCTCATGCTGCAACTGGCCGCAGTGATCCCACTACTAAGAACACTTTTATTTGGATCTCACTACCTTTAGGTCGGCACACAGTTCTGATCTAGTCGTTTTGCTGGAGGGTGTGAACACTCAGGCTGGTCGCTTGGGGACAGTGAGTCTCGTTTAGGTGACAGGCTTAGGCCAGCTTCGCATCGCCGAGATTGTTGTGAGTGGATGCAGCAACCGTACACCGAGCACAGGTTGGTTATGGTAAGCATGCGATTTCAAGCCTCGTGACTTGATAACTTGGTGTGCTGTTCGAGATCAGACCTAGTCCGAGATATACTATGTAGATCTTAGTTAAGTGTGGTGCCATCGAAGGCTGGCGTTGTTGTTGGGGCACAATTAAATTCGAACCATGCATCAGCACATTATGGCTTCGTACCTAATTTTACTTGACAGTGATCCCGCTGGCCACAACCACTGTCTACTGAGACAGTTCATCAGACCGGCTGTATATCACGTGCACTGAACTACCTCAAAATGTACTCAGCATATCCAACCTCGAATATCTCAACGTCCACTCTGCCTGAATTTCGTGGGTCATTCAGACAGTGAGTATTGTAGTGAACGGCACAGCGATTGGTGGGTTGAAAAACACCGGATCTCCGGAAAGTCATTAGCCGTTAGCTGTCAGATGGACTATTCTCATAGCAGTTGATGTAACAGGTTGGGGAAGGGTATCCGTGGTCGTAAAACTGCGTCCCATTTTTACCGTGTTAACATTGCAAGCCTTCAATGTGATACCTCGGTCGGTAGAATTATAACCATGAAACGGGTCCGTGGTTGAATTTCGGCCGGCACATTAAGTTGCATAAATACTGTTCTAGACTGAAATGAGCTATTCCGCTTATTCACTAAACGATATGCAACTACTTGTAGTGTTTTTGACCATCAGTGTTCATTGCGGTTCGTTTTTCGTCCATATACCAGCTTAAACCCGTTTAATTTCCCTACTCATCTGCTCTGTTTCATCACCTTGTTAACTGCAACGGCTCTTACTGCCTTCGACTCGATTCATGCTCTGCCTGAACATTATCGGGCCGTTTAAGTCGTTTGAAGGGATGTAGACTATCTCACGACTTTTATTCCTGTATTCATTGGTCTCCTTTTGCCCTATTTTGAGTAAGTACTAAAATAGCCACAGGTTTGACCGAATCGCACTGTAGTTTGAGCTACAGTACGCTGCATCGGTGACGTGAAGTATTGCGGAAGAATTCTGTCGGGGAAACAAGCTGAATAGTGATAATAATATGTGAATAAGTTAATTTATATCCACAAGCAAACACGCCGTTAATAATGGCATTTTATCCAGTCGGTTAACTTTTCTGGTCGGCGATTTGAATGATCACGAGGTTTGCAGCCCAACGAGGGACTCTTATCCACTTTAGTCAAGTTATGATCTTCATAATTTATAAACTTGTAACTGTTTGACCATCTTTTTTGGCCTCAGTGAGTGATACCTGGTGCGGTAAATACTCATCTAACAGAGCATGTAGCAGTTAAACATCAATGGTAACAACTGATATATTGCTGTCTATAGTGAGGAAGATGGTATGGTCCGTCAACAAATTGATCCTTTCTATTATGTGACCGGTTGGTAAGATGTCTAAAATTCTTCAAAGTATACGTCTTACTCAAGCGGTCATTCCACTTATTGTTGGCTTATGACAGTGGTAGCGTGGCCATCGTTGGAAATGCTGATTGGGTATGATGAAAAACAGAGTCAAAGTTTCTTCGACTGGACAACATCAAGTAAATGACCGAGTTGCTTTATCCGATTCTCTGTCGCGTAAGGTGAACAAAATGTATCGGTAGAACCTTATGGAACATTTCAGTCATTTCTGACACTGAAAGAATTCACTCGTGCAGTTGAAAAGTGTGTTGATGAAGCGTACACGTTGACCTGACGGATGGATTGCGAGGCATTCATGCGACGACACTGTCATTGGCTATGAAAACCTTGGTCACCTCACTAAGCAAATTCATGTGGTGCTGCTGCCTGCCAGGCTTGGAAATACACAGGGGTTTTTATTGATGGTTGAAAATGTTTTCGGGCGTGGCTCTGTCTTAATCGGTGACCATCCGTAATATTAAGTTTTATTTGAGCATTTTCTGGCTGTCCCATTGAGTAAAGTGGTAGGATTTGCCTGCCCGATTGGAATCCTCGAGTTCACTCAAATTGTTAGCTAAAAACGCCACCCGAGATGGCAGTGTACTACAGTTGATTACATACCTGCATTCATACTATTTCTGGTTCTCCCGCTTAGCCTTGTTTCATCCATTTTTATCTTTTTTAGAAATTTCTTTCTAGGCTCGTCCCCGTCATTGTCGTGGTGAACGGCGGACCGATCTACAGTACCTTCTGGTCGTAAATGGTCATTCTGTTTGCATTTTCCCCATATGTCTGTATTTAGGTATTGGTCTCTTTTCGCGGGTTTCTGTCAGTGTCAATGTTATCCGGAGTCACAGCGTCGGTGAATATGGCTGAAGACTGGAAGTGTATGTATGCGCAACTTAGATTGTAGTTCTTTTCATCCGTTTGTTGCACCACAAGGTAAAGCCTGGTTATTCCATCCCTCACGAAACACATGTTGGGATGATTCAATCTTGAAGACGTCTATCGCTAAGCTTAAGATACTGGGTTCAAGCCCGCGCTTTCTCCAGTACTTTTGCTTCACTTTTGTCAACTTGACACATCTCTCTAGGCCCTCAAAAGGTGATTGTCACTTCCCTGACGTTTGTCGATCCGTGTTTGCGGCTGTCGCTGGTCTTTCATGTATTTATTAGGAGGCTTTAATCATGCAGTGTTCTATGGAAGTGCTGTTAAGCGGATAAAATTTAAGCGTGCCGTAGCCAAATGTATGGTTTATCAGTCTCTTCAATTCAAATCCTATGTGAAATAATCTACTTACACCCTTTTTGTCTTCCATAATAAGTACACACGTGCAGAAAGATACTCGGACGTTTTGTTGAGCGATTTACCTGCGTATCGGAGTGAAGAAATTCGACCATGTCGTTTCCAGCATACCGTTTCTCATCGTTCAGCCACTCAGAAAAGACAACCTGGGTCTTCGCAATTTCCGAATGCTAATTTACACAAAGGTGAGTCATCTTGGTCGGTGTTGACTGATTAACACCAGAAACCACAGTGTATGCGGGGTAAAGTCAGTTTCTGAACATTGTTTTGTTCCGTGTACTTTTTGTGCATGGTACGGTTTCTTGACCTTAATCGATTGCGCTTTTCCCGCTAACTTCACACTAATCTTTCGTGACGCATCGACCCATCTACTACCTCATTGTTGCCAGACTATCACACGGTTCAGAAACTTAGGATTCATTGCACAAACAAAACATTCGGTGGCTGAAACAGTCAAACAAGTCAGTATTAGGTTGTTTGATACAAAATATGTTGAGTTGAATGGTTCCGTGGAGGTTTCTCTGATAACTTGACACTGATTTTCAGGTACCGATGCATTCGACTCACATTCCGTACTCTCTGGGCATTTATCACCTGTGGACGCACACTCAGAGGACATAATTGAATATCGCACGGATCTCAATACTGGTCGGTTTGACCGGTCCCGAACTCTGGAAGACCTAGATGTTGAAGTAAACTATTTACATTCTCCTGAGTCACACGATATGTCTGAACCGAGTCAGGCACCTAATGAGGATCTGGAAGAGGAAGATCTTCTTGCACCGGAGCTCTCCATCCTGTCCGGACCAGCCACAGTATCGAGTCCTGATGGTGTGCTTTTATCAAGCATACCTGACACCAGTTCAATATTCACGGGCACTCTATTAACCCCAAGTAGTAGCCGTCGCAAGTCGCCGGTTCGTCCAATGCAAGTTATCCGTACTAAATCCTCTACGCACACAACAGTGGCAACTCCTTCCTGTACTCCAATGACGATGCTTGGAGGTGTTTCAGATAACGGGTATGTTGTTCAAAGTGTCTTAGCTAGCTGAATGTTCTACTGTTTCTTTACTAAACGTTGCTGTCCCATGTTTCTCCTGTTTACTATTCCAGTTCCTTCGTGTACACACAATCGGTTGGTTGCGTCCGTCGAATGTCGAACAATGACACGAAGCCTGATGATGACTGCCTTCCAACAGCGTATCAGCAGTCTGCCACTGAGCATTCTCATGCGGTTTCTGACGCACTTATTTGTAATACACCTGGTCTTAAACCCCCATCGATCGTACGACTGGCCCCTGTGAATACTTCCGGCACGACCTCAATCGCAATTCGTCCGCTGCAGGACCGCGTTCGTGTTCCTGATGAATCTCCAACTGCCATTCGTTCTGACACCTCAAATGCAACGGTGTCACCATCACTTTTACCTCCGATCCTAAACCAAGCGTCCCTGCCAGGTGTGCCGTTTTGTGAAATCATTTTTTATTTGCTGTGGTGTTGGTGGCTGGTTATATCTGTGGCACGCTTCGATAATGTTCTTACCTTGCGCGTAAGATCCGTTCTCTCACCTATCATTTGAGCCTGTCGGTCAGCCTTCTGCTCGAATGGGATGCGTACCCTCTCCCCTCGCTAAATTGTTTGCATACTGAAACGAACTACTGTCCAGATCATTCATGCCTGATGCACCCAGCCTTTATGAGAATACGTCGTCAAATTTGAAGTCGAATACGTGATGTGTTGTGTACATTTGACCTATGTGTATATCCTGCAGCGGTGCCATCTGAGTTTGTTTGCTGCAGTGGTACATAGATAACGGTTTATTTTTCGACGATTGATGGCGGATTCTTGTGACATGCACTCGTTTTTTCGTTTATAACAGCCATACGCCTGATCATTATATAGTGTGTCTCGATCCGCAGCATTAGTGCGGAATGTCCTGGAAGGGGAATATACCAAGACAGATGAAATGGATAAATCAGTGCTGAATGGAAAAACTAGAAAAGTTGTGAACAAAAACTCGCTATTGGCTATGGAATGTTGCCGTTTCGGACGGCGTTTTTACTCAGCGATTTGGGTCCCCACTGGAGTGTCACCTATCTGCATGGCTGGACGAAGTAGTTAAGATCTTCAAGTTTGTGCCATTTCACTTTCTCAGTGCAATCAAAATCGTGTTCTCATAGTGAGCGCGCTGGTTAACATTTTTATATACATGTAAGACGGCAAATTGCCAAATCACGAAATATTGCAAGCAGCACTTCATTCCACTCATTTGTTTGTGGTAATTCGGATTGTCTTAATGTTATCACCATTGTTTTATTCTTTTTTAGCCCAGCAATCAGCATTGCCACGCTTATTTGTGGGCACAACGCGTACCGGCCCATCGGCTCTTACCAAACCCACTCTAACTACCGCTCATCCTAGCCATAGTTCAGCGACAAATCGACGTCGGCCGACTATTTTGAAGCGAAGTGCTGTCCCCGTGGCGGCCAATACAAGTCCTACTGCCTTCGTTGCACAATGTTAGTTGACCTCTGCCATTCCTCCTCGTGCCTTGTATAATGGGTCGTCAGCATTATTCACACATCCCAGTGTTGTCTCAATTGTCCACTTCGTTAATGTGCGAACACTTTTGCACTTTGAATTTTTCTAGATAGTTAAAAGTACTAATGCTAACACCGGTACTCGATCTCCTTGAGTTGAGCCCCCTCGTCTTAGTGTTCGTCTTGTGCTGGGTATCAACAATGGCTTGAAATTAGCGTCCTCGGTTCAAGCCCCAGTTGCTTAGAAAACCGCTGTGACGTTCTGTTTGGCCTACGGGTTTTCAGAACGCGTGCGACTGTCATCATACATAATGTGGTGAATTGGTTTGCATTATTTAGACGGTCATCGTTGGTTGGACAAAACGAAGCCCACATCGATTTCAGGCCATTTTCTACTGGGATTTTTCTATCTCTTTCTCAGTGTGCAAGTAGGTGGTTTTTCCTGTTTTTTCGTTAACATAATCCATCAAGAGGAGCAGTCCGGGTTCGGACTAATGGTTGTCATAACTGGGATCCTCGCAAATCGTCCAGTCTCCGCTTGGAAGTCTTAGGGAAAATGACGACTTATCAGATTTAGCGACACGGATGTTGTTTGACTGAGCTGTTCGTGAGATAGGTGGTATTAATAAAGCCGGGCTTCAAAGGCCCCGTCTTTCGTTTATTACTCGGGTACTCGTTTTCACGATGTAGTCACCTTAATGCTGATCGTTTCAGTTTAGAAGTAAGCTCAGGAGGTCAGACAACAATGACCAAGTAAATTTTTTGGGCGTTGGCATGTTGAGATAAGTATACAAGAAACAGACTTGGGGTGGTCAGTACATTCACTTTGACGATTTCGTTCCGCCAAATCAAAAGCAAAACTCCATGCGATGCCTGACTGATAATGCGTTAAAGACTTTCACTTCTGGCACTTCACAGGCTGAGCTTTTTCACAAGATGTGCTCGTTCAGAATGGCTACTTAGTGTGTTTCATTCAGGCGGCGATGCAGATGGTAGAGTTTAAACTTAAGTCGTCTTCTGTAAACAAAAAACTCGCGTTCATTAGTCTCCTTTTCAAAGGTCACCCTATGGCCGAAGTTGTCACAATAAGCCCAGAAGGTCAGTTCAAACAACCTACCCTGCTGCTCATTTGTATGTGAGTCCCCGTTCAACGTCCGCCATCATGTCACAACTCGAAAACAAACTTCCATGTTCTACAACCAGCTGTTGTATGTACTCATTTGTTTGTTCGTGCCGAACATCATACGTAGAGTGCGTGAACGTCATCCTACGTGATTGGACAGTGGTGTGATTGAGACGGTTTCAAGCGCGATTTTTGGTCGGTTGACCGACTCTAATCGTTCTCTCTGTTAGAAAAATGTCGTTCAGGTTGTCTACCGAGTTCGTGCGGACACAACCTCCTTGGTCCACAATTTGAAACGGTGATTACGTGATTGTTAACAAACACGCCGCCCATGACCTCTGTTGACCGTTTTTCTGACTCACCCAAGTTACTGTTTTCATACTTATTGTGTTCTAGCTAACCTGATGATCAAACGCAGGAAACAAGCCTTGTTCTTTATCGTATCGTTTTCGTGACGTACACTACAGAAAATTGGTCCAATTCCCTCTTTTGTCTTTATACTATTCAGTGTCAACCGCTCGTAACTTGTCGTCGGTGATTCTGATTCCCATATCCCTAGTCTACAGTACGGTCTTTTCTCTTGCTTCATCGTTTAGCTGGTCCCGTTTCTCATTACCAAACATCTGATCTGAATGGGGAGGCACCACTTGTTCCTGTCAGCCGAACGATCGGCGCCTTCACGCCTAGCGCGGCTCTTTTACACAAGTCGAGTTTGGATGTGACTGAATTGAACCCGACCGCATCCCCTCTGATCGCCGGATCCACTAAACTTCATCAACTAATTACTGCGCCGCAAACTTCCCCGAACCTAACTGCCAGTGATAAACTTTTTGGTCGGCGAGCTGGTGCCTATTGTAAATCCTCGTCATTGTCCGCTGTAGCTATGCCGACCGCACCGTCACAACCGTCAGGTGTTGTCGACCCACTGGCAGCCGCTGGGGGTGAGTGTACAAATTTGCGCTTTTCATTCATTGGCAAAATCGGAATCGTTGAGTTTCGTGGCCAACTAGTGACTGCTGTCACCTGTTTTTTCATACCTTTATTATTACTGTCATATAAAAGTGGTTGTTTGTACACAGTCTTGTCCTTTTGGATTCTTTATTTGTGCGTTGTCTTCGGTTCCCGTATTCCCCAGCACCGTCACTACTATGTAGGCTGTAGCAAATTTTTTATACGCACACGATCATCCCCTTTAATCAGGCACTTCAGAAAGTGACCACACACAGCGTTCACAGCCTGTTGTATCGATGATTTGCTGCCATCCGTGCCAGTTCGACATTCTGCTTGGTTGAGTTTGCTAATTGTTGTTTACGGTAAGTGTTTCGAAAAAGTGTATCGTCAGATTTCTGTAAGATATCACATCGGGTTTGATGCCCACCATGGTTATTTAATCGCTTTTGCATTCTTAGACTCCCCTACACAAGTTCCATGTTAGTAAACCCTTATACGCATGTCACCTTCTTTTAGCTCATTTTCTAGTTCGTATTTGCTTCTGATTACGGACAGTCCCCTCCCATTGCTTTAATGTGCATACCTTTTTAAATTAAAAACAGCCCCTCCAAGTGCAAATCCTTCCTACCGGTATGCTATTCTTCGAGGTTCTGCTGATGGCAAACGGTATCTTGTCCTGGGTAGTCAAGGCATATTTGACCGATCTGTAAGTGTGTTGCATACATTTTGTGTATTTATTTATTGCGTTTTACAAATGCTGACAACCGTTGCCATCATCATGTCTCCAGACTCTCATTTGCAACTCGGCGACTTCTGTGTACGAGTGACCACTTCGTTATATGTTGCATGAATTTTGGCTTGTCTAATCAGTGGTGCGGCATTTTCGGTGTAGCTGTAAATGCGATAGACTTTTAATCGAACTAAGCAATGTCATCTCCCTTGTTATCATAGTCGTGCATTATCCTGAAAGTACCTGTGGGTCTTCGTATTACTGAGACACTCCTATGGATTGCCCATTTGGCTGTGAACATTCTGTCAAACGAAATATTCTGCTTCTACGCGACATGCATCATTAGGTCAAGTGTAAGTAAGGCACAATCCGGCGGAAATAATCACAGTAACCGGGGCTCGCACCCTCAACTGTGTAGGGTTTCGCCCCGGGCGGGGATGTATAGATCACATTTTTACTCCTCGTCAAATTCTGGAGCAGCGTCACGTGTACTGCCGACCGAAGACCGCCATATTTCTCGACTATAAAGGTGCGTTCCATTCGATGGGTCGATCTCCACTCTGTGAATCGCTTAAACGTATGAGGGTGTGCCGACGAAGTATGTGAACATACTGCCGGCGCTTTATTCCCATACTCCAGCTTAGGTTACGGTGAACTGTCTGACATTTTCAGCACCACGAGCTGCGTACGTCAAGGCTGTTCGCTGTCATCATTTTTGTTTACTTTCGTCATAGACGAAATAATGGAGGATTGTCTGCGGCACTCACAAAATGCCCGCGTGGACCTCCTCCTACCTGGTGAAAGACTAGCTGATCTTGATTATGCTGACAACAAGATGTTGCTGTTTGACAACTTCCAAGCAGCACAAACAATACTAGACGCTATTTTGCGTTTAGCTACATACTTCGGAATGTGCTTTGCAGCCTCAAAATGCAAAGTGCTTCTGCAGGATTGCTGTGATAACGTGGATTTGATGTTAGATAATGTCATGGAGGTTGTTGACCGGTTTGTACATCTGGGAAGCTGCATCAGCGGTGGCGGAGGTGCAGGGAATGAAATTAAAGCGCGTACCTCTAAGGCTAGGGCGGTATTCGCTAACTTGAGGCATCTCTGGCGACAGAGGGGTATTTCTCTGAAGCTTAAAGGTCGCGTATATAAGACAACGGTGAGGGCCGTATTACTTTACGGCAGCGGGACCTGGCCGCTCACGGTAGAATACGTGTACCGTCTTCAAGTATTTGACCATCGATGTCTGCGTTCAATCGCTCTTATCGGGTGGCATCAGCGTGTAAGTAACGAGGAGGTTAGGAAGCGGGTGTTTGGTAGTGATTATCAAACAAGTTCTTTTGTTCAATCCCTACGTTTGCACAGGCTTAGATGGTTAGGTCATGTATTAAGGATGTCAGCTAGTCGTCTTCCACACCGAGCACTGTTCGCTGACACTGCGACCGACTGGTGTAAGGTTCGAGGTGGACAACTAATGACCTGGCGTAGGGAAATGAAGTCATTCACGAAGGAGTTGGCCAGTGTAGATCGAGGTTGGGGTCCTCGCAACTCACAGAGCCGGTGGTTGTAGACTAGGTGAGATGGTGGCTAATCGAGTTCAGTGGTGTGAATGTTGTCGTTGTTTGGCCGAGTTGTCTGTGAAGTGAGTGCATTTAATGACGCGGGTAAGCGAAAGTCGCCTTACTCTCACTCGCGGCTCGGTTGTTTGTTTGCAAGGTGTAGGCACCTTGACACTGAATGTTTGAATATGGACGTAGTCATTCTCAGCAGTTAGGTCCCTTCCCGTCCCCTTCCTTTTCCTTCTCTTTCTATATGGGGTTTGCTGTTTCTTCATGGTTGTGTGGCAGTTAGGCATTAGTGTGAACCACTGATGTATTGCTGTCAATGATTATGGTGTTTCCTGAGGCAAAAGCCTCAACTTTTCCCAATAGCCTCACGACCAGCTTTTAGGCTACGTTTCAGTTTCCTACGGACATCTCTTCTAGACTTTTTATTTTCACTGCCATTGTGGATGTTGCGTCCGGCTTCTAAGAACTCCGAACGTGTTTACCAGTGTGCTGTCACGAATTTAATCCAGTAGTCCAGTGAAAGTGTTGCTATGCTTTTCTAGAGTTCATGCAGCTGTTGACTATGGTACGGGGCTCATTTTCGTTTGGGATGTTCTACAGAAACTGCCTTTCATGGCACTACGGATTATCATCGTTTTGTAACTCTCCCATGCTATTCTCTAGTGTCGACGAGTAATCTACAACAGCCCTCTGATGATAAGTCCACGTGTTGTCTTCACTGTGACTGGTTAAAAATTCTTTCTTGAGGTATTGTATGTTCTTCACTAGTCTGTGTTTAAGTTTTGCACCTTTCTGTTTTTTCCTCCTCTCTACTCTGCGATTTATATGTTGACGGATTATTGTTATAATCATCAGACAGTAATGCATCGGTAAATCTTAGTGCTTAGCTGCTACAGGGATAGACGTTACGGTAAGCAGCTTAGTTTTGTGATGTTCAGTTGGCATGCAGTTTGCTTTGTTGTCGCTTGGGTTTGCTACACTGATGGGCGTATGTTCAACAAGGTTACCCGTTATAACTCTCCTCCAACCGTGACATGGATGGCATTCTAGGGAGGACATTAAGGTGATCGAAGGTCTCTCAGATGGCAAACTTCGCGGTTTACATTATGCTGTTGAAATTTTTCTGTCTTAAGTAGTTTGCTGTTATCAGTTTACCGGCACGAAATATACTTTGCTTCCCAGCACAATATTTGTTACAGTTTGGCCTTACGGGAGCTCACATTTGATGGGAGCATGTTGGGACGGGTAAGTAGTTGTCCACCTGATGACATGGATAGAGCAGTCATTAGTGGCATTTTGGATACCAGAGTGACTTGTATCAATCTGTGTTTATGGGTAGCCGCAAAACTTTCTGTGAAGACGTGGGTGTACCTTGCATCTTATGCACTGTATGATTACAAAGCCTGGTCTACTCGAGTAGGAGTTGTCTACCAACTGTACATCTTTGATAGTTGCTGCTTAACACGATTGCCCACTACTTGATTTGTCAAGTCTTATTTGCAGTCTGAGGTTGGCTCTAAAGGACTGTGTGAGGACCCAACAATGTCTGGGCGCCGAAGAGTGAAACGATTGACGTTGGGATCTGCCTTCATTAACTCATCTCCCGTAATCTGAGCGTCGCCCAGAGACGCTATCAGAAGTGACACGATGCCGTAATCAATGATACTTGTACTAGGAGTTTGCCATGTCTTTAAAGCACCTGTTTTCCTCTGTTTGTTTAATGCATGACGTCACACATGTCCGTATACTAGGTTTTGCAATAGCGTTTTCAGAGCAGCTTTGTACTCACGACGGTTTTCGTTTTTTGTTCAAATCGTTATTACGTCCCACACATTGTGTCCTTTCGGAAGAAGTTGGGAGGTTCATGTAAGCCTATTTGGATCGATAAGTCGAATAACCACCGGTACTCAGCAAAGGTTACCTGGCCGTTCGATACCTGAAGGCGAGTAGATGGAAGCTCAAGACGTCAACAACGAGAACCGTGTGTTTTTATTATCTAATCCGCTGCAGCTAAGCGGGACTAACCGGTCGTGCCTGTTGTGCAGTAGCATATTTAGTCTTCATTTTACTGTCATCATTCTGCTTTTTTTTCAGACGATTAATCCCCTAGTCTGTTCCAAATCTTCGACCATAACTGGGCCCGTACAGAACCAGGCAGAAACTTCCGAATCGTTGTCTGAGATTTCTCCGCTCGATCAAACCGATCTTACTGTTGACGCAGATGTCCAGCTAACTTCTTCGGTGCAAACAGATTCCGCACGCCCGGTTCTGACTCACATTCACTCATCGTTTGGGCTAGTCACGCCAGTCGTCCCTACGCCAAGCGTTACTTCAGTAGCGGCGATTTGACTGTTTCCATCGTATTTTCAAGTCGCCGTATTCATCATGTACTCCCGCAACGTCAGCTTTTCACATGCGGCTCGCTAACTTAGATTCACTTCCAACCTTGACCTTGTTTTCTGCACTCTCCGCTGCTGGCTTTATCTACCTAATTTGTCTGACTTTTTGGTAACAGTGTCAGCTCCCCACCTGACTTCACTTCTGTGTCGTTCATTGTAAAATGTCTGCTTTTCTTCACACCCATTTCAACCCATCAGTTTTCATTGATTGACGTTGGTAGCCTGTATAGTTGTATTCTCTTTGTGTACAAATGGAAAACGTTTACGCTCATTCCTAACAGAGATTAATATGCCCAGTCGACCGTGCTCCCTTGTGGCCGGGCGGCGGATGAGGTCTGTGTAGATTCGTCGATCTGTGTTCATTATCAATGTACAGTACCCGCCATTTTGTACACTTGCTTATTTATTTCTTAAATAAATTCACAACCTGCTTACCACCCTTGGATGACAGGTTAAATCGTTTTTTATCATGTGTTCGCTTTTCATAAATGTACTTTTTCTACCCCAGTTACATTTTTTCCAGGCGGACCACCTAGAATGTTATATAGACGACCGCGATGTTACTTGTGAAACAGCCCAGATGCTGTTTTGTTGGATCATTTCATCATTGGGTTCACAATGTTGCTTCACTGGACTAATCGGTGAATGGAGACCGGCTTAGATGCTTCCCAACAGCTATTTCTTTTTTTTTCTCATGTACTGCCGCTCTGAGCCATGCTGATATATTCGCTTCTGGATCTAGACGGACTGATGATATTTTCAAGGCTTGTGTTCGCAACTTCGAATGTTCACTTATGGCGGCAGACGAGGTTTAGCACCACGTGACACTTACTGTCACGCTATAGTACTCGGTTTTTTGGTACATTATTTTGCAGGCACCCACTTATTTCCAAATACTTCGGCCGGTGAGGCTCAGTTCCCTGTGAGTAGATCAGCTCGTTAGATAGTTTGGAGAACTCAGCCCATCCTACGGGTGTTAATTGTTCTCCGGGACGGCTGGTTAGCCTGCAAACGCTTCGTCACCCAACTGGGTAGCATCATCAGTAAAACTTGTGTTCGTTTGGGGGAGCTCTTCTATGTCGTCGATCTGTTTCAAGGAAAGAAGACCAGAAGTTCAAGTAGTCGGGGCTGGATTCTAAAGTGTCTAATGCACCTTCTGACCTGCCTGTTGATGAGGTGGCGTTTCTGGTCAACTGATTGATCCCTTCTTCTAGATTTCAGTTGGCTGATATAATTCCTCCAAGTCCGGTTGGTCGTTGATTGAATTTTGCTTTGAATGCCAAACCCCGATAAATTGGCGTGCGTGTCGGCTTCATGTCCTGTCAAGTATCGCCGCGTTTCCAAGGTCGGCTGGTAGTTTTCTACGCTTGGTCATGTTTGTTGCCAGTCTCTGTCCGTTCTTCATTGCGCTTGATTCTCTTCTAGGTTGATCGGCGTACTGCTTTGTTGCATTGCCTATATGTAACCTTACAAATCAAGTTAAATTCCCCAGTCGTTTGTTCCTTACTTTCCTGAGTTCCCTTCGAATGGCTGCACTTTGATTCCGAGTAGGAATAGAAGTCTCGCCGTCATTCCCGTAATGTCCTAATGGGGGCGAACTGATCTGTTTGACACGAGTTGTTTCTATCTGTTTTGAAAGGATAAAGTTTTTTGGTATCGAATGTAATAGAAGCGCGTATCTCCAATGCTAGGACAATATTCGGTAATCTGGTATGCCTCTGGTGACTAAGAGATATCTCTCTGAGGTGACAATGAGGACTATGTTACTTTGCGACTGCGAAACTCGACTGCTCAATATTTGAGCACTAGTATATACATTCGATCACTCGCATCAGGTGATATCAAGGAGTAAGCATCAAAGCGGGTATTTGGTGGTGACTACCACGCAATTTCCGTTGTTCAATGCCTAGATTTGCTTAGACTGTTAGGCCATGTACTGAGGATGCCTGCTAGTCGTCTGGCACACCGAGCGCCTTGCTCACTGACGTAAGGTGCGAGGTGGACAGATGATGACTTGGTGTAGAGAAATGAAGTCCATTGTGGATCGGGTTTGTCTCCTGTGCTAGGGCTCTCATGCCTCAGAGTGGCCGGCTGGAGATGCAGGGTCAGGTAGCGGATGGTTGGGCTTTGTGGTGTGAATGTTTTTTGCCAAAGTTGTCTGTAAAGTAAGCGCACTTAAATACTTGCAGTGAAAACTGTAAGGAAACTGTTCTTTTGGTGACGCTTTACTTTCACTTATAGCTCGGTTATCTGTTTGCTGAGTGTAGACACTGATATTGAACTTCGCGTATGTTTATGATTAGTGACTCAGTTCGTTATCCGCCGAATTACTGTGCGATGAAGAAGCATTTTATTTTCATGAATTTCGACAAATCGCAAGCGGTATTGTAAGATCAACAGGCTTAACCCTGTTGTAATCTGCTCTCGTACTCCGTTTTTCCTCTCTGAGTATGGCTATGTCAATTCCTGTGCAATCCGTTTGGTATTTCTCTGGTTGAGTGTCTTGTAACAGACCGGCACTGTACTCGATTAAAGCTTACAAACAATGTGTTCTTGATTTTAGCACCTTCAACTTCTTTGGCGTTGTTCCACAACTCAAAGTTCTGCTTCGGTGTTCTTATGCGCAAATCCGCACTAAACTAGTCTCACGTTTATCTTGTACTTACATCTTGGTTCACTGTATTTCATGCCATAATTTCCACTTGTGAGCCCTAAAAGATGATGTAACGAATAGCTGTCTAAAAAATTTTCACCACTCCTTTTCGCCTAGCTCATAATTCTCCACTTTTAAGCATGAAAAATAATTCTTATACTTGAAAATAATATGCCTGCCAATTTGCCACCGTGTTCAGGGCAATGGCCTTCGTCCAGCCAGTAAAGGCTCCGTCGGGGGGAAATGGTTTGGACGTGTCCTAATTTGTCGGGGACGTGTGTGTGAGGAATGGATGCTCTTGATTACTCGTTCGACTGCGAACCAGGCCTTAGGACCTCCTCAGAAAACTATCCAGTTCGACTTGGTACAATCGTCACACATCATCCACAGAACGTCCCCTATCGGAGACAAAGAACCATCCACCATCGTACATTGCTTTCTAAGCCTCGCAATCCGTTTATTTTTTCTGAACCAGTGAGTCCAGAGTTCTTCTACACAATTAATTGTTATTTTCGAAACAGTGGCTGTTCGTAAAAACGAGTTCTACATTGTGTTGCGCCGCAGTTTCAATAACTTTTTTATTGACAGAAGTAACCAAATGGTAATAGTATTAGGGGTGACCTTACGCACATGATCGAATTTCTATTACCGTAATAGGTACAGGCCTTCGCACTAATCGTGTTTGTATAAATTTTTGGCGTTAGTGAACCATTATTAAGGCTAGAAACCGATAGATTCTTGTTAGTTCGCCACTTCACGTAGTCAGTACTTGGCGATTTCCACGAAAGAGAAACCAACCAGGAGCCACTGTACTCTGTTGATTTCCGATTCTTTCAAGACTTGCACCATCGTAATTTTAACAGTACCCCGGATGAGCTCACTCTTATGGGCTTGAAGTATTACATTTCTCGCTTCTTTCAACTTCTCCCGTTGAACGGTGTTCTCTGGTTATCAGAAAGCCTGTTGTGAGACAAGAACGACGGTGGTTGCTGAAACTTCTCGGACACGTCGGCATGACCGTATTCGTTTTCATGCATGTAGTCATTAAAGGTTTCCCATAATCTGAACTTTTCGCTAACCGAAAATAATCCCTGTAACCATCGCTAAACTCCTGTTACTCATAAGAGGTGGAAGTGGCCACTTGGTTTGCAAGGCTAGCCAGTTGTACCCAAGCAGAACGATTACTGAATATGCGTTTTGCTGAGAGACAAAGCGGTGGATACCAATTTTTGACTGAGATCTGACTTTGCCTTCGATTACTTATCTCATGGGTCACAAAACAACGTAGGACAATACGATTATGCAACATACTCTTTTAACATTCGTTTTTATTCGGATATTATCCTTCAATACATAGCGCGATTTTAACAGAGATTTGGAGACCTGTTTTATTAAATGCAGTTCATAAAACCAAAGGATTTCCGCCCGTCTCAGTGAACGTGGACAACCACAACGCCCCACAGACGAACGGTGTCTTGATAACTATGGTCTAAAAACAAACTGCGAACAATCGGTAGTAGAATATGATGCTCATTCTCACATCAAAATTTCGGATTTCCTGAATCCGTTACAACCATGGGATTAGCCGAGGCAACTGAGATGTGAATCAATTCGTTATTCCGAAATCTTCAAGTCAGAGGTCGAGTTTGGAAAGAAGGGTCGACATCATGTTCCAATTATTAGGGCCGGTAGACGCGACAAAAACAAGCTGGGAATAGATTAAGTCATTAGGTTTACTTGGTTCCTGGCTTCGTTGATTTTAGAAAGAACACCTGATAAAAACTGCTTTAGAAGGAACCCATCTACGAACAATCTTGAGTTCGGATCAGCATGCCCAAACGCTCCATCACCTGGGCAACGAAGTGACGCTGGGAACTCAACAATTTCACATTTGAAATCAGTTACTCACCCAAATTTTTGTCGTGAAATCCACTAAATAATCTAACGGATTGCCTGCCCGAGCAGAATTTCTCAAACACTCCACGCCGGCATCCGCCAAATTTGTCATATTTATTAGTAATTTCATTGCCCAACAGTGGTTTTGGTGGATTCCAGTGCGAACTGTTTGAGAAAGCCTCTCTGGACGGTCAGTCTTTTGGACCGTTCGGTAGATTCCATGTGATACAGTTGGTCGGGTGGGTGACTGAACTCCAATGTGAAATACTTCAGCTCTCGGCAAGGTTTCGTAGTTCAGTTGGTAGGACTTGTGCCCAGCGTTTGGTCATGCTGTTTCTGGCGCTAATTCGAACTCAGCCGAAGCCCAAATTGCTCACAATTGGGTCTCCTGAATTAACTAATCTGTCAAACTACCTATTAGTAATACTCCAAATCATCAACTCTACTTATTAGCAGACGGTTTTGATATTCAACCGCTCTAACCACCCATGCGTCAATTAGATGAGTCCAGAACCAACCGCCATGTCCCTTTGAGGAAGTAACTGTCAGTTCTAGTCATAACGGTTTCAGTCTTCATGAGTTTGACGGCCTGCGCAATCGAAAGTTCCTGGTCAATTCTAAATCCTCCTCCACTTATCGTGCATTTTTGAAACCATCCTAGTCTGCATCTACAGAATCTCTCGTCGTGGCCAATTATTCTCGATTGTTTCATGGAGATCTCGCGAGCTACTATGGTTGTTCATTTATTGTACGCCTTAGTTTAGCATCGTTTGCTTGATATCACCATGTAAACAATTTTTGCCTTGTGTCTTTGACACTGGATCAAGAACTACATCTGCTAGAAACGACTTTCTTTCACAACGGTTATCCGGAAGAGTTTGAAAGAGATTTCAATATTACTGGTGCACAAAGTAGTGCCAGATTGTGGTTCTCAAGAAAACTGGTCCTGCGTGTATTCTTCAGAGGGATACCATTGGTCGATTAGTTAAGCAACCCATGTGGTCATCCGTACCTTCTTTATTACAAAATCGGCAGTTTTGTATAAACTCCACATCTCCAGTTAAACAAAAGACGTCTCAGTTCACTAAGTCAAACATTACCTATGGATATAAATGCGGATTTCGCTCGCCCTAGTTTGGTAGAACTGAGCGCCAGAAGCCACCGAGCCTTCACCAAGAAAATTAATAGCGATCACCGTCAATCGTCAGGCCTCACTTGATGATGCAACACAGGATTGACAACAAACCTTCGCGACGTTCTCGATTGGAAGTAAACTTTTGTGTTGGTATGCCGAGGCAGTTGCTATGGGATAATGCCACCCCAGTTTGCTCGTACGAAGGTGACCTTGTGTACTGTTGAGGATACCGTGATAGCAACCAAACAAGTTTTAGTCCTCGAACATTTTTTGTTTGCTCTGTGTAAACGCTAGTAAGGATGCAGCGAAGTCTGCATGAGCATACACCATGTAATGTCATTATTCTTCATGGTGTGTTCAACTTCGTAACCGAAAATAATTGTTTCAAATTCCGGCTTACCTTATTGATTCTGTGAGTCCCAGTTTTGTCTCCAGATACCTCGGGTCTATCAGTACCAATCACTTGAACATAAAATGAATTCCTATCTCAGTACTCTTATCCTCTGACCTAGAAACGTCTGACTCGCGTCCCTCTTGCGACTGGCTTGAGGAAGCCTCTGTATCACAGCTGAAACTTTCACTATGATTATACTGGTTTAGTTAACTGTTGACTGCCCTCGCAAAGAATGCATTGCAGCATACTTTTACTGTGCATTGACGTTATGAAATCTACGCAAGGCAGATAAAGCCGCCTTATATTTACGCCTGCGATATTGTTAAGGTTCGTACAGACCAAGTAGAACAATACGTCCACCTGTCGAATGGGCTTGCTTTCTAAGCTTTTGTTCATTGTATTCGGCGCAGTCCAAAGACAAGTGATAACGTGATTTCGGCACTGTAACGTCTAATTCCCTGTGGATATGTGTATAAATTGATATATGTAACTGCGGAGAAAGTTACGTGGGCTGGGCCGAGAGATGCCTGTTCTCTAGAGTGAAGGAACAGTTACTTAAGTGGGTGCAGAAGCCTGCTTTGTCAGAGAACGGCAGTGTCGTTGAAACAAATAGTCGGTGTCCGTTGTCGCTAAACAGGTCTTGGTCATGTCGTCGAGCTGGACAGTGCATTCTAAATTCAACTACATCATTCTAAGTCAAGATTCTTGCGGATTGTTAAGGCGGTCAAAGTCAATCGACTGAAACCGACTTGTATTTTCAGAAACAAGTGTTTGTGAACCTTACCTTGTCCTGGACTTAAAGAACCTTCATAACACACCGGTTGACTGTCCGCTCCATCCACCTCAATTACCTGAAATAAAGAACCCATTCATTTATTGTGGATTTGGTACTGATGAATCAGTACCAAAGAAGTGCATCTACCACTGTCCGTGTTCTGAGTGGTTTGTTCAAGTAACAACGGAATTAGTGAAATATGCATAAAATGTGTGCATACTGAACGTATATGCCCAAACCTCAGCTGAACGATCTGTGCTTTACGGAAATCATCTTAATTCGGTAACACTTATGACAAACCAATCAAAAGACAATTCACGCAATGCTTTCTAGATCAACGTGCATGTAAATAGGTCACAGTGAAACTACAATCACAGCTGGAGGTAACTAAAGTAGTAACATGTGTGCACACACAGATGAGGACCTTTTATTTATTCTATTTCAGTGTTTCATTATGTTGAGCTACACTGCAGGTGGAGCGTGTGCGGTCGGATTGTACGAAATGTCGATGCAAACAACGTCACACGACTTACGGCTTTTGGTTGATCTGTCGTTATTCATGGAGGGGAAACTAGTTATTTTAGATCTCCCGAAGAGTAACAGAAGTTGAAAGAGGTTCATCGTGATCAACTCAATATGAGTCGTTTCTTTGAATTACTAGTCCAAAGCATAACGCTCGAAATTTCGATCTCATTCACAAAACATTTAGGGTGATTATTCTCCAGGTTTACTACCAGTTAGCTACAAAGTAAATCAAAGTCCATAAGAACACACTCTGGCGCTCCGTTTAGAATTTATTTTATACGTCTTCACCCAATACGTTTGTCAAAAAATGGAATATCCCGGCTTAACCTTGCAGAAGCAGAACTGTGATGAAAATATTTTAAGTGTGTGATTGGCGAGAATGAAAACAAGTCAGAACAACCTATTCACACTAAGCCATGCTTACTAATTGGCCAATCCAGAAAGAACAATGAGATGAACACAGCTTGTTCCCAAAGCCGTGTATCCGACCGTGCATTACTGGAGGAGCATAATCTTTTGAAGCTCATACACACGCCCATAAACATTGGAGTTGGTGACTTCATTCGTCACTTATGTTGTCTGAATCCAGCGAGGTATTATGAACTGCATATTATGATCTGCTCACTAGACTGACTTCAACGCTGTTGCACGTGTTCATGCTCCTTCGCTGTAAAATATCTCACCTTGGTCGGCAGACTGCGAAAATTCGCTACATCCGGTGGTTCATCTTGTCTAAACAAGCCTGTGTGCCATAAATGAAACGTCATCAATGAGGTTTGCGCCAGTCTCTCTAGTATATCCCAGAAATTTTACCATAAGAAGAGAAAGGGTGAACCTGTAACTAAGGCTAACATTTTACAAATAACGCACGAAAAATTTGTGGCTGATCAAGTTGTGCTTTAGAAATGAAGAACATCTGTCCGCATTAGTTGTGTGTGTGGGACGATCAGAATTCCACAGATAGCTCTCACACATTGGTTTTTTAGACTGTACTTCTGTTCTTGTCTGTCGGCACTGTATTCAGAATAACAGTCTCAGCATGCTGTTTGTTAAATTATTTCAGGCACTACTCACCTGTTAGGTTTTAGGGCTCTGTATGCGTAAAACGGCAGACTGTCACTGATAGTGATCGAATAGAAAGATGACAGTCTCAGCAAGCAGGTATGCTGTGGATTGAAGGTCATTTAAGTTGTTTCATTGAGACCACATGACACGGGAGTAGGAGTTAACAGAACTGTGCTCGTCCCACTATGGTCGGGGCGTACACCTACATCATCAAGCAGCGAACGCAAATGCACCAGGCAAACGTGCATACGCCACGCGAAGTTTGCCGACATTGGTATGAGCCATCTAGTGTGTACATGTAGGCTGAATTGGGTTAACCTCACTCGGAAGGTGTAGTGATATGCGTGGCCTTGTGTTCACCTTCCTATCCAGCGCTGTAACTTAGTATGGTTTACGACAGCGGTGTGCTGACTTAATCCACATCTAAAAGGATGACTTCCAGCAAAAGTCGTGTGCTGGGTGCAGTAGTAGTCTGGTTTAAAGTTTGTGGGAAAGTCGACTCAAAGTCAACATACTATTGTGAACACCTTTGTGGACCTCTGGTTTTCATAGTCCACATCAAAACGTCTCATCATGAGTACTTCGATGTAGATAGTAGCGACCGTTACAAGCCATTCCGCGATCGTCAGCTTTGTGTTTGTCGTCATTACAATAAACTGACCCAAGTAATGCATTAAGCTTTGATGTCTTTCAGAACTCAGAATGGAACCATTAATTATGTATCATAATGAGTTTACTACCCGATATTATTTCGTGGGGTTGTCCGTGTAGCAGCTCGTGCACTTTGATTGACTGTAATGGAGGCATATTTTTTCGTATCTGTTAAAAGTTTGTCTCCAGATTAGTTTTGTGTGCACCACCTCAAAACAGAGTATACAGTCGATTGACATACGGAAGGACTATTGATACAGATGACTACCACTTCTGTCTTGCTTTCATGCTGTTTTGTATCATTCCCTAGGTGCTGTTTTTCACCAGACTTCCCAGTGCTAACCATTTTTCACGCGTACATGGCTATTAGTTTCTGGCACTTGGATGTTTGGTATTCATCTAATTTCAGGTAACTTGGAAAACTGATTGAAATTTGTCAGGGAAGTCGCCAGTTCTCGAAAATATTGTATGGCAAGAAGACTAACAAAATACACTTGTCAGTGACCTTCATCGTCGTCGTGATCGTGTACTTCTCCGGTCTTCACGAACGTCCACAACCTTCGTGACATCTCCTGTTGTCATCCTGAGTACACACCTACTCTGCGCTGCCTAGACTTTTGTCTGGTCCATCCTTTTGACCTTGCTTTATTGCCAGTCTCAAACCTTATAAATATGACCAGGCTTGTGACCATGTTGTCTTCGGAGTGAGTGACATAAAAGGAGCTCTGTCCGGAAGCCAGTCTTTTCCGTGTGTTTATGTGGTAGTCTCGGGCGGATGAGTTGGCTGGGAGGAGACTAGGTGGCCGCGTATACTTCGTCGTTCACTACGGTCACCTGTTCTTCTGTTATCCGCCGTATCGTGATTCTTTATTCCGTTACCTGTTTACTTGCTCATAGGCCTTAAATCCAGTTACAACGAAATTCTCAATGCATTAAGGATCGTGGGGTTTTCTCCAATCCATTCATTCATTCTTCACTAGTTATACACCGTTTACTTATAACCACTACAACATGCTGAACAAAGTTTGTTAACGACCTCCCCTTACAAGCCTGATCGCAACAGTTATCATCTTGGACATTCGAGTCAACTTTGTCTTGGGTAGTTGGTTTACTTCCCATTCTTCTGCACCGTTGGGTCTGATCCCCCTTGCAATTTGCAGATCACAACCGCAACTACGCTAGTCCATGCCGAGCATGCTGATAAATGTTTGGTACGTTGTCATTTACCGAGTTCATTGAGGTGTGTTCGGTTTTTCTATCGAAAATCGGTCCAAAGCTTGCCTTCATGTTGCTTTTTACCGTATACAGTAAATAATTGTCATGGATTTTGTACCATGGCTGTAAACAAAGAATGTGTCTGCATTTTGTTCATTTTTTTCTTCTAAACTATCATTGCATGTTCACCAAATTTTTCCTACCTGGTATTATTTAATACACTCTCGCTCTCGTCTATATCTGATTGTTGGAATGAGTTCGATTCCCGTTGACTTGTCGTTTCATTTTGAACGTCATATCAGCTGAACAATTTGGTCATCTGAGCAACTCACAACCAAGATGACAGAGCATTTTCATTGTAGTTTTTATCAATGGTTCCGTATAAACTTCAATCTTTTTGAAATTTTAGCATGTTTGGAAGATAATCCCAGTAACTCGATAACTTGAATCAGCTTTTCTGGAAGTGTCGATTACGTGTCACTAAATGGATTACCTTAAATCACCAAGGATGATTTCATACATACTAATTAGATTATCTGACGTGATCGTTAACTGTTCATCGCTAACAAGACTTGTTTGTTGTTCCACATGCTCTCGAACTTGTCCGGAACCCAAAGACTGATGGCTATGTTAATGTGCTTCCTGATTTATTGGAACGAGTTCGTCTTGTTAAGCACATTCACAACTGGGTTTGGTGATTGGGAGTTGATTGGCCCATGTTTCATTCAATGTGCGAAAAGAATTGCAATGGTGGGGAAAATTTTTCGCCCGTGGTACAAGTAACATGTGTGTCCCACCCGAGAATAGCTGTAAGCATCCTACTGGCTCTTTGATCGTTGCCACTTATCAGGAGCTATGCCGCTGCGATGTACCTCCAACACACATCTTACCGTATGAACAACAGATGCTGAAGCTTGAAGGCAATCCTCAGTTGCTGATCGCTTTCCGTCTCTTATTTGGGACTCAGTTTACTCCGTCGTTTAGTTCAGATGTCAACGGTACTCGCAAGATGTATACACGAACCAGATTTACCTTATGATCGTGGGTGAGTTATATTTTTATAAAAACAATTTCTCGTAGATAATATGCGTTTACGGATCAAAATTCACTGGACTAGTGTGGAAACCACAAAGCTGGTAGTGTCGCGTAAGATTTATCGATTTCATATATGCTATTTGAGTCGTTTTGTTTCCCAAAGATATTAATTGTTTGGAATCTTTGGGCAGACCAAGTTTCTGAGCTTTCTTGCGAATGCTGTTGAGGCCGAAACTTATCTACGGGTTCCAATAAGTCTGAGGTACCGTACAAAAATGATTTGCAAACGAGTAAAAAATCCAACTTTATAAAAAGCTGTCTGTGCTACATATTTCTTTTTGTGAACCCCACATCCTACTGGTCAATTTGAGGTTCAATAAATTAAGCATTACAATATTTTGTTCCACCTGGTGTAGTAGTTTCCGGCACTCAAATGGAAATCCCGCTCATTGCACGGCTTCAGTATGGTTTTCAAGAATTCCAGCATATCAACCGGCGAAGTTGGCCTACTTCTCCTAGAATCAGCCCGATAACCTACAATGATAAGCATATTCAGAGAAGCAGCATAATTCGACTTTGTTAACCAGACAAACATTAAAACACAGTTGTAATGATAGTGTACCGGAGCGGGTTTCTTGTTGGAAAATGTTCAGCCGTTCAGTGCTCATGCAGAAGTTGTTTCACGCAGAACTATGATCGATCGGCGCCAACCAATCCAAACGGCTGCTGTGCTGAATTCGGTTGTGAGAGGTGGTGATTAAGACAACCTGTTTGAACGCATGCCGGAAATAAACAGCCCAGTTACTTACGTCAAGGTCATGGAAACTAATAGCGACTTGCTTGTTGCTAGATAGCACGGTTATTTCTGTTGTTCTGATACACTGCGAGCACCTAGTGCCACCAGACCCTTGCTGTTATGATTTTCTTGACACACTAGTCAAGCCCGCGATTGTTACTATCAGTTCACTATATATTCTGATGTGTGTTTGAATCTTCCCATTTGTTCCTGTAATTACCACTGTTGTTACTGTGGTCGCTACTTTGCGTGCCTTCTGCGAGAAATGTTTGTTCAGAATACATTATAACAGGATTGTGATAGAATTTTGCCGAATATCCTATTCTTTGTCAGTGTGAACCGGACATTGTTTGTTTGTTTTTGAACGCGTGCTTACTGTCACGGAAGTTAATGAAGCGTTGGTTAACCAGCTGCTCATAGAATTACACGATGGTCTTAAATGTTGTGTAGGGTAGACGAATCCAAACGAGCAGTTCACGAAAGTAGAAATTTCAGCTGTATATTACCTGCAGTCATAAAGAGTTAAGTTTCCTATCCTAACTTGAACTTGTGAGCTCGATAACTGAACCTTACACTTTATGTTTTGGAGATTATTTTTGAGAGAGCGAGGTTTACTTGGCAATAATTTTGGAACCATATGCGCAGGTTTGTGCATAGATTTTGACGTCATATCCCAGTAACATCCATCGGTTCCGTCTAGACGGTTCAATCGGACAGGCGATTGGTAAGTTAACAAGGATACAACCTACGCCTCCCGCATTGCGCGAATATCAAAAACGTACACTAGACCATAATGTGATGTACTATTCTTAATATGCATATTTTATTCTAATAGACCGGATACATAAATGTTTCCAGGTCGAACAAACTCAGACAGCTACGATCGGCGTTCTTAACGGTAAGGCAGGAGTTTTGAATAAGAGGTACGCTTCTCCTTCTGAACATCGCAGACAGGTTTTTTGTTACGATTCAATTTACAACTCTCCTTTTTTGGTATTCTGTTAGTCTGCTAGGTAGTACTGGCTCAGTTAGTTTCCAGTACCATCTCAGAAGAAAATGTTTTTGCGTTCTTCGTAATCCAACATGATTATGGCTGACTGGGTGAGGTCCTCTGGCGACTGAGCTGCTCACTATCTGAAATGACAAATTATTTATGACTTAGCTAACCACGCAAAGTACGAACAGGTTTGTCACCCACTGTCATATGTTGCAGCAATACACAACGACCAACATGTTGAGTCACATATGAAATTAATGGATGCTCATCATTCAATGCTGAATGTTTGCGAGGGTGATATTTCAAAGTGTCGACATCTAGTTCCAGCTGAAAATCACAGTGTGACACGATAGTTATTGTTTAGTGATGTAACTGAGGTCAACTGACCAGCCGAACTTTCTTATGCGGGGGCAACTATGATATGATGACAAAATCTCTGTCGTCTACTTCAGTGTGACTCGTTCTGGATGAACCATCTGACACGAAGGTATGTATAGTGTGAGTGTTGTTGATTCTTGTTTGTATTTGTTTCATTGGATTGTACTGGGTGTAAGTTACGCCTGCAATGATTTAGCCTTATTACCGGTGTTGGGCCTAACAGCGCTTACGAAATTCTTATACGGCGAAGCTAACTTTGAAGCAGTTAGAGAGGCGGCGTTAACGGAGGATCGCACAATTACCAGGGTTTGGCTGCATATCTGTCTATCAAATGTGGTCGCATCCTACGTACCGCGCTGTGTGCGAACCAGGCTGTCCGATGCCAGGTGTCCGCATACGAGCGTTAACGTGAACATCACACATAAAAAGTACTACTTTTTCTACTTCAGTAGTCAAAATTGTAAAGCGAATAATCAGCCGATTCGGGCCTGACGTGTTAAATGGTTAGCACACGATATCGAAAACACTCAGTTATGCATTCATTACCTTTCTAAACAAATGGTAGAACGACAGACAGGGTAATTTTCTACTGAATCTAAACCTGAACCACTGAGATCACTGACCGGCTTCCATCAGACGTAACGACAGATGGAGTTACCAAGCTGAGCTAGCGCAATCAGCGTTCTGTTTTCATTAACACTGGCGCAACCTAGCTGGCTGCATTTCAGTCATTTGGATCATTTTGCTTCACGACAGTTCAGCTAATCGGCCAGGTTGGCCTAGGTGGAACGTACAGTTAAGAACCGGTTCCATTGCTTTTGAATTATTGGGCAGTGAGTTCACCGGGCTGTGTGCTGGCACACAATGTGATGGTTGGTTATAATTGTGTTTAACAAACGAACTGATAAAACTGATTTAAGTCAACCATCGCAGGCGTAAGATATGGTCAACACAAATGAAAAGGTATTACTACAACTTACCAAATGGCCGTGTTCCCCTGTCTTCACCTATCTAACTTGCCCACTACTGGATATGCATCTTATGGTAATTAAGGAAAACAGTACGACTCAGAACGGATGGAACCGACGAGTAGTCAAAACTGCGCTGTTGTTTTGCTTTGCGACGCTGCAGTGTAGTGGAATTCCCCGATATTAGACACGAGAGGTATTGAGAGCGTTTTGGCCTGAATTCTACACAATAGACTGTCTTGCTGGAAGTATAGTTGTTGGCACATTCGTTTTGAAACATGGTCAGGTCATTGTTTGTTGATTTTCAGAATGTCGGTCGCTGCGGGCCCAGAGTTGTGAGCATTGACCATGAGACAAAGGTTGGCTATTAAGTAGTTCAAAGTCTTGCCAACGCAATAACTGTCCGACTTCTTGATGTCTGCTAGTATGAAGGCAAACCGCACTTGACTGATAGTTTTCGATCAAAGTTCAGGGAAATATATATGTATATATACCAGTCAGGTATCTAAAGAACTGTGTTCGGTTTTCGTGTAACAGTCTAAAGCATAAATGTAATGGAGGCACAATCTGTGACGTTCTACTGATTACACATCAATTTGTGCAAACTATAACGTTTTCAACCCTACTCGGGACTTACTTCCCTCGTTTTAGGTATTTCATACTAGTGACAGTTGCATTCTAATCGTTGTGTATAACAGGAGTTCAAATGGACAATCTAAGAAATCATTTGATTTTATTATCAAAGGCGTAACACATTTCACCAGAGCTATTTGAATCAATAGGAATAAAGCGAAAGCGTTACCTGATCAGCAGTTCATGGGCTGGCACATTTTTTTAGGTTTATAAATCAGACAGTTTCAGCTAAGTGGTGAATTCGTGTGTTTGTAGAAACCCGTGTATCCAGTCGAGCACCAGTTGCTGTAGCTGTAATATACAGCCGTCAGGGTCATGTTTGGCAGCATCCGATTCGGATTAGCCTGTCACTGTGACCGAAGCCAAAGGACGCCTGCGCTTAGCCATCACTGCAACTGGCTTGCGCTGCACCAATTGCAGTTCCACAAACACACCACATATCCATTGTAAACCCGAAGGAATAAGACTGGGAGGTGTGCCAGTGAGGCCTTTGTATCCAGCCGGCCAATGCTGGTTAGCCAGTTGATTGGCTAATAAGGAAGGGAAACTCTTATCTCTCGGAAAGTAAACAGAGAGAGGCTGCAATGACGAGATCTATACTAAGAAGAAAGATTCATGAAGCGTAATACAAGAAGGGTTGCAGTATAGGATTGCAGGTTAGTGCAACCTAAAGAAGATGGGGATGAAAAACAAATTTCTCGCTCAACTATGAAAAGCCAGGCAGAACATTCATCATACAATGCAACAACAGCGCCGAAGAAAAGAATGGATAGAAGTCCACAGACACTCACGCATCTGCTTTTTGTCTGGCTGCTCCCCTTCGGCCAATCTGACAAGGTTGAACCCGCAAGGACCGAAGTCACAGTCAGCACAGCCCTCTGGATCAAAACAGCACGCAAGCCTGACCACCACGCCAAGGTAGCAGAAAGGGTCAGGCGTCAGGGTCATACCTGGGCATCCGAATACTGGCGTTAAATTGATCAACATATTCATTTAAACTTGCATTTTTGGTCCGAACCATCTTGTGCAATGAAACTCCACTTGACGACCTGGAAATGCTACAGTTCGGATCAACCGCCATGGGCTTTGCACTTATTTGGAAAAACACCGTATTGAAATTACATTTTCAGCAAATCGTTAGGTGGATAACTTGCAGTTACTTGGCTGCTGCCTCTGTGGTTAATCAACAAACCGGTTCGTACAGATGGAGGGCCTAACACTCAAAAAGCCTTGATCGTAGTTCCCGCTGCAAGATTTTGATGATCCTCCCTTCTCTTCCAAATAAGGAGGGTGTAAAAATGTTTGATCTTTTGCTACAGACGATGACGGAATCAGTACACATGTAACTCATTAATGAAATCCAACTGAAGTACTTGAGCTTCGGTTAGATTCCACCCAACACCAAGAGACACTAACACTTTTAATACAGACTGATTTCAGTGTAGGATAGAGAATTCTTTCAAGAATTCGTTGTTTACATTTGTTGAATACGCTTATCACCTACTCCCATTGTGCTAATCAAGATTGCAACAGAATCCGTTCATTGTTGCCTTTTGGAGGTGAACAATTCATTTGGCGCCTCAAAAGGAAACGTTCCTGCTAATCATCTTCAATTTAAACATGTTAATTTCGCCTACCTAGTATTGTCAAAGGCTGTTTCAGTAATGAACTACAATTTACACCTATGCTTCATTGTGGACCGTCCCTAACTCTCGAAAATCATAATATTCTTCAGGGTAGCATATGCTCTCTATATTATTTTTGCTTTTGTGTTTAAAATGAAACAGTTTTCTAATTTTTATTGCTGCCAATGTTTTCTGTTTCATAAATTCTCATAAGGAAAGGAACGCTGTATTTCAAGGTGTCATGCAGCTGGACTGTTGGTCGTCTTCGTGAAACCCAGAGACGAATTTCTAACAGTTCCGGAATGCAAATAACACCGATGGTCCGTGGATCTTTTGCGTTCGTCTCTCTCTCTCTCGGTTTGCCGAAGTTTTTACTATCGGCTGTAGTTTACTTGGTTCACTGATCGAACTGTTTTTTTTACCCTGTTCATCCGACTTTAGGTGTCCATATGAATGTACGCTTATTTCCGCCTAGGATTACATTTGACCGGGATGATCTATCATACATTCATCACGAGTTGATCAAAACAGCCTTTTGGCTCTGGGGTGCATAATTCCTGGCAAAGCCCAGTCATATAAACTTGTGAGCCTAGAATTCGTCTGTTTTGTTTGAGCACAGTTCGGTTAGTTGACCAAATCCTGAACAAAGCTGTCAGTTCCTAAGGTTGTTAAACAAGTTTGGTTATTCTCGGCATGTGGTCGAAATCATTCAAGCTGAAATCGAGTGCCGCGCGTCCCAACGCAGGCTGAACTCTTCAAACAACTGTGCACGAGTCCAAAGGACATCGGTTGTATATGCACCATTGCTCATTCAGGCTCTCGGACCAATCAAAGAACTTTGAATCTAGAGGCGGCTCATAGTGAACAACTACTATGCCTCAGGAATTTTGCTATGCAATTTAATTAAGCTGGTCTGTCTGCTGGACTGGCCACGCCCTCACCAAGTATTACGTGCGTATGAGGGGTCGTCTACCTCTCAGAAGTGCAACCAAGCGTTCCATTCACAACAAACTGGGCTAGTGGAACACTTCTTGCACCAGCCTCTTACCACTCACGACTGGTAGGCGTAATCAGATTGGGGCTACAGATTTAAACCAGATGTCTGGTCTGTTAGGCCAGATGATTATCCCATCGGATCCTGCTTATCGCTACTGAATTCGACACGTGTTTCCCGATTGTGCACATTCTGCTCTGGTACTGCGGTCGTTCCAGCGCTTGAACCTTAACTCACTGATTTACACAATTGTTTACGTAACTGTTAGTAGATCGACCATCAACAACAGGTAGATAGAGTTGATGGATGGGTCATTCATTGTGAACATGTGGGGTTTCGGATGCAGAGGTATTAGTCTGTATCCCGCTGTGAACTGCACGGGATGTGAAGAACTTAGTTTGTCGGATGGAAGACTGGATTTCTCACGTTACCGACCAGACTAGAGACATTTGTACAACCAAACCTCACTATCCTGTTTATTGTACAGTTCATCAGGATAACAAGATCTGATGATAAATTTCATTGTCGTAAGGGACGTGGCGCTATCGAGTGAATGAATGAATGAATCGATACGTTTCGTCTTTAGATTTATGTGACTGCCGTTGAATAGAATAACACAAACCATTAGGCTGATCAACTTATATGAAACTGGTTAGAAACTCCAACTTAATAAGAAAGGTCTTTGATTCTATCGAGGAATGGAGGGAAATCCCGATGACGATTTGCCATCTGGCTACTCAATAGTTTTCTTTTATTGTGCAAATTTAGTCTGTCCAGAAGGCCTGGATCGTCATTCTTACACAGACGATACTTAGTGTCACATGTAACATAACCAAGCAGTTGAAGTACTGATGACTTCTGAATAGAAAACTCTTTGATTCGAACAGTTCAGTGTCCCGGCTATTCATCTGAGCGTTAACGCCCGGATAAAAGTATGCACAGCTAAACTCCATGCGAGTGTTTCCTGATGAAATCAGTCGGATTAAACAATTTTGCTCAGATCGCAAGAGAGTAAATCGAGTATGCATGACACCTCGGTGAGAGTACAACATAAGCAACATTGTGTTTCTCAAGCGGATCTTTGAGGCGGAGAGATAAACTTATTGGATTCAGTGTCCAGGATTCTGTGGTTCTGTCACGTTCCGTAATTGACAACCCATCATTTGTCTTGGGATTTTTGCACTACGTGAAACGGTTCTGATGTGGCAACCAATTGCCGAATGAAAGTTGAAGAAAAACGGAGTTCGAATATCAAGGATAGGTTTGATAGAGCCCTATCGTCCCTAACTAAGATTCAAGCAAACGCACCAATATGAAGTACTACACATTCTCATAAATTACCTGAAAATACACTCATTGGTACTGATGAGGTATTTTGTTGTTCACTGAGGTTGACATTTACGTTTTAGTGCTCAAATGCATACGCTGAACCACCTACGCGTTGATGGTGTTGCCCTCTTTGGGGTTGGAACGGTTGCGACCTAAACATCAAGCTCAGTGTACAACTGAACACCTCAACCATGAACTCGAACTGCAAACACAACCAGTATTCCCAACAAGCAGAAATGGTATCCATTTTATGAGAGTTTAATTTGACCTCATTTTGACGGCGTGCGTAAATTGTATGAATATTTGCTAACCCTTGGCAGAGACAGACCTACTAAATATTCACAGAACAGGTAGGCTAACTGGTTCAAGGTTTGGTTAGAAACAAAAAATGTAATGTTCTCCTCGGTTTATACCGGCTAGGTCTTCGATTAAGAGTTGTCTGTTTTTCAAACATCTTGTTTTAGTTTTCTAGCTTTAATCCTTCGGCTGAACGCTGTCACTCAGTTCCCCACAGCCACGTACTATTTTCCGCTCCAGAAAGAACCCTGTTCACGACACAAACTTATTCCACTTCTATTGAATAAATTTGGCGGAGGATGTGCAAGGAAGAGTCGGCGCCAAAGAAATCTTTCGCTCCACCCCATCTTTGTGTTAGATACACGAAGACCTTTCTCCATCGTATTTGAATTTGCAGGGCGTTGTGTTCATAAGTTCTACGGGCTTATCTAGTACGACAGAACGATCACCAATCAATGGGGATTGAAAGCATTCAAGGAGAAAAGTGATATAACACACTGTAAAAGTGCACGTTACGATGTTTTTCTTAGATAACACCCTGAGGTCCTGTATCATACCTACTGGATTCGTTGTCATTGCTTTCTATATATGGGTATTTATGTTTCCGCCCTATGAATATCCGCTGGTAATTTGGTTTCCTTAGGTCTACTACACCGAGGTACCCGTTCATCTCTAACCTATTAATAAAATCCGGAGAAAACGAATTTTATGTAGCTGTTGCACATTCTGGTCAGTACATGGAGAAAATTCAATGGGAGTAACAAATCTTACCCGCTTCGTGTACAAGAAAGGAAGTGATAAATCGGTACGCCTTACTGTCATCCGACGAAACGTACACGAAGGTCGGACACGGTCTTATCTAGTGATAGGTAATTGCCATCAACACGATTAATATGATGGAACCATAGGGTTTCTCACCTTCAGGACATACGAACCAATTACCCATCATCCACACAAACTTATCAGTTGATCCGACCTAGCGATAATTACCAAGAAATTAGATAGTCAACAGACGCTAACATTCCGCATGTGAAACAGAATGTGGTCATGTTGACATACATTACTACAGTGAGAGCACCCATCGGACATTGACCACAGCCTTCTTTCCCCCAATAACTGTTCGGATGAGACATTGCGAAAGAAAGCACTAACCTCATTTTGCTAAAGTTAAGGCTCATCAGTCGTGATCACCAAGAAGGCCGGTGTTCAACTATTGGTCCGAACGTGGACGTACAGTACTGATGTGTTCCGACCAAACTGAAACTTGAGCCTACAGTATTCCCTTTGGTGTAAGATGCAAAGGCAATCGTTTGAGAGCCAGTTTAGGCCAATCCACCTCAATCGGCTAAGAGTGGGGTTTCCGGGTGATTTTATTTCGTTTTAGATGACAGTGTTGTACGCCACTTGATACCCGGCTGTTATAAGTCAGAGTGCCGCGATGAAGCAAATTAATTCGAACTGTTTTGCAGGTGATGGTGAGAAGAACGGTGCAACACCATCAGAACAGGTGTTCATAATAATGAAAATCTGAACACAGAAGTCGGAAACAGTTTTTTGCAAAATGCATCTTTTGACCACATTTCGCTTAATCTTACCAGACACAGAATACAGTTTGTAGTTTTATGTAGCAAAGCTCAAAGAACATTGTGAAGCCAAACAAAACTAGAAAATACACATCACTATGCAACAGCTACCAGGGCAATCTGGTAGTGATGGACAAGACTTACTGCAAGTCGGTCGGTGGTTTTCACTTTTTAATTGCTACCGCCTCTGTCAACCGGATATGCTTGCGATTTTTTGCTGCGTCTTACGAACCCAAACCGGAATGTGTTCGCTGACCCAATCGCGTAATTGCCGCTCCGTTCCGCTTAAATAAGTGGTCTGCACTATTTCGGCAGTGGTATCGGGTTTCGGGTGGTGGTGGACGGCATGACCAGTTGGACTGCGTAATCGCCTTGAGAGTAGCAATGTCATCACACCTGTAGGTAGACATTCTGTCTGGGAGTTGTTGAAGCCATTGAGGAGGCCAGCCTTTTTTTTGCTGAAACTTCCGACAAATGGTGACGGACAGTCAATTCCGCTGAACGTGCTTCTCAACAATATCTCTGGCTGATGTTCCCCTCGATCAGACTCGTTCTGCAGGATAAAACAAAGCTCTCACTAGACCACACTTACAGTGGTTCGGCACAAATATGTGAAAGTTTATTTACTGCCCCATCCAAGTGCGTTTCCGTTAGACGGATCGCAATGTAGAATCGGTGTTCCCACGCCTCATGCGAATACCCCAGAACGCCAGGGTCTCATCATGCTCGTGCTCAATGGCAAGGCTAACGTTGGAATTCAGCTGATTCGTTGAGTCGAGTATACTTGTTGGCATCTCTATGGTCTCCGTAAACATCAGGATATCATCGATATAACACCGGCAGAAAGCTTAAATGGAGACAACACTTGCGTTCCACTCCATGTGGCAGCGGAAATATCGGCTAGTAGCTCGTAGCAGCACCATCGATTTACGTACAGACTGTTCCTCAGAAGCAGGGTAATGCGAATAACCAGTTCTAACAAATAGGGCAAAATAGAGACAAGAACATGAAAAACCTTTTGTGGGAAGAATAGAAAACGAACGGGCTACTGTGCACAGAATTTTGATGATTTGCAGATTATTTCTGTTCTCATTATTGAGATGTGTTCGTTTAAAGTACTATAATTAGAAAACGTTGACTGACGATTTTACTGGAATACAAATCCTGTGGCTAGTCATTAGTGATGTTCAACTTCCAACAATTCGGACTTCTGACTACTATGCAATACTTGTCAGCACGCATTTCATGTTCATGCTGCATGTTTTCACGTTCTTTTTGACTTGTTGACCAAATTTCTGTCTGTGAGGTACCATCATTTTATAAATGTCCGAACTTATGTCTCCCTTAACGGAGTTATGTGACAAATATTGTTTATGGTTTGAAACAACATACAATCTTAAGATTCTAAAACTACGAGAAATACTTTACGGTAGTCGCGTCGATGAAATGGACATCGATTTTCTGATAAACCCGATAAATTTCTATTAGATTTCCAGACGTCAGTTAAGAAGGCAACGACAAACAGAATCACTCCGGCAGCAGGTGTGTACTTTGATTTTCACTGTTTCATACTGATTCAGTCTTAAGGTGATTCAAATACCATCTCCTTCCGTTTCCTGGAAGGTGTTTGTTGTTGAGTGGTGGGGTGCTGTATTGTTCACATTACTCTACGTCAACACCGACAGATATATTACGAGCATGTTTCATTACGTTGGTTTTCAAACTAACTCGCTGTGACCGGTTTCGATCCATTGAGTAGATTTTCGGTGAACCGTTGTTCGACCCAACAATTTTCAGGTCACATGTCGTGGCTCTCGGCAACTCAGTCACCGATCCCTTGGAATATCATTTAACTTGGGATCTATATGTAAAAGTGGTTACCGTGACCTCCGCTTGAAAGTAGTCTCCCAGTTTAAATGGCCAAAATACGACAAAACCAATTGAAAGCGTAACTGAGATTTCTTGACGCGTAATAAATTGTACACGATAACTGTTATTATCTTAGTTTGTACACTTTAAAAGGCGCCTGAGCTACGTCAGAAGGACCGGTCAACCGTATGTGACATATTGTGTGTGCACTAATTCGACCGCTTATTGTACCAGCCAGATGGCTACTCTGTCAAGGTGAGGTCAGTGGGATAGGTCGTTACTTTCTTGTTTTCAGAAAGTGCACGGTATCGACCGGCAAATAGCACTTCTGGTTACAAAGCCGGGAGGCCTATGATCTCTCGAAAATATCACGGTCATATTTCTTCCTCTCCACTACTAGTCTGGCTAGTCGGCTAGAGGAATAAGCCCATCTTACCAGTTGACTTGGAGGCTGTATTAAGATGCTCGCAAAAACCGAAGTCATATCAGTTTCTTCGTAAACAGTACACTCTCTCGTCTACGAATTGACGGACATTGTTTTCTTGCCACCCAGCATAACGTCCTTGGTACTGTTGAGGGAACAGAATGTCTAGCAAACAGCAAATTCAAAACCCATATGCAGACTAGCTCAAGACCAGTATCATCGGTACACAAGCACCAGCTGGAAATGCTTCTGTGTGATATCACCGGGATGGAATGACACCGTAAAGAAGTTCATAACTACAGGTTTTTGTCCGTAAAGCTGGATGTTAGCTTGAATTAACTGATTGACCTGTTCTACACAGTTGAACACAGCTCATAGACAAGGTCGATTGCATCTGGGACAGGAGGACAGCGTTTACTTGAACACTGGACACTGCGCGGATCGAAGCTAATCGGTTTGATCTCGTCAACCATTCGCAGTCTTCAATACCAGACATAATCGTGGGAGTCACCTCACAATCTTAACTCGTTACACGAAACTGAATGATCTTTGAGGAACCATAACAAGCTTGATTAAGGTGTAGCTTGGAGGAGGATGCTGATGTAACGAGATCGCAAACCAAACTACGATTTAAAAGGACCATTGTAAGTGATTCTAAGGAAGTTCCTATTTGGTTAACAGAATGTTACTTCCGATTGAATATTGGATCCTTGGTCTAGGCACTGAGACCAGGAATAACTTGCAGTTACAAATAAATGTTGACTTAAGGAACATTACGTTACTTGGTAATCCAGTCAAGTATTTCGATGGACGGGGTCAAAGTAACTGACTTTCACCACATTAACTACGCTACGGTGACTAATACTCACAAGATTACCGCCTAGGTGAACAAGCATTTCTGGTAAAAGCTAATATTGCCAGTCCGCTTCTGTTGTTCGTAAAAGGTTAAAACCGGTCTAGAAGTACGATTGCCCAACGCATACTTTTATGACAGTTAAATTTCAGGTTCTTATGATTATTGTGTACTGCGAAAACTGATAGGGGCAGCGTTAAACGAAAATGATGACAAAAGATAACTCACTACAGCGAAAGAATGGGAAACTCACCACAGTCACTCGGTTTGAAAACCAAATATAGTTTGGGTTTTTTAAAGTGTGGTTTACGAATAGATGGACTTACAGTATGTCCAACAATGCCATTTATTCAGAAAAATGATTGTCACGTTAAGTTTTGCGCTGGCCTCTTTGGAGCATGAATAAGAGTTTAGTAGATACTGAAAACTCTGGGTAAATATGGGAGTAGGCTTTCATTCATAACTTCAAATCAATGCATACATAATCTGTAGAAATTGGTAAGCAATACACCTCATCAGGTGCAGTAGCACTCTGTTGATATTTTGAAGGCACGGTTAACCATGGTCACTTTAGTCGTGTATACTTAGACTAAATTTGTGGGACGGCTGTGAGTTCATACATTACCAAATGTCAGTCATTTGTTTCGGAACGCTTTTATCTTTCATTCAGGCCGTGGCGAATTTGTGGTGGTTACCACGTGTGGTTGAGCCTACACCTACCGCGCTAACATCAAACTCCCTTGGGAGTCAAGCAATCTGTGTTGCACTGTGGCTTCCTTTCGACCAGATAACCTCAAGCACAAACTGACGCATGTGTTGTAAACATACCATTAAACAGAGATTACTACGTATCCAAACTATTAGACGCAAATTAATCCCCTATTTACGTGAGCCGAAAGAAAGTCATCTCAAAAAGCCGGAAAATAATATTCAATCAAAAAGCACTGAATGGAAAACTTTACATCAACTGACAGTGCCGAGCACTGTGGTTCGATCTTTCAGGTAAACTGCTGACGGGGTGCGTATCCGAAGTAAACCAAGCGTGAAAAATTGAACTTTTGTGGAATCGAACAGCTCGTGTACGTTTACGCGGGTTGTGGTTTGCAAGTTAATCTAAACAGTCACATCTAAGTCAATCGGTCCGAAAGGTCAAAGGAGCATCGTATCAGCCGAACAACTTTCCCGGGGAGTGCATTTTCTCATAGCCCATGTTTACTGTATTATATATACATTCGTATCCTTTACACAAATCGATTTTATTGTTAAGTTATTGTCTCAATCCTCATTCAACTACCCAAACCTATTGTCAGGATGTTGACGTCATATGCAGAAATGGAATATTTGGACTATTATTGAAAACCTTGTACGTGTATGTGAACTAGCGACCCCTTATAAACCGGAGGAAATATGGTTCGGTCATGAAAGCTATATGCTCCATGGAGATTCAGTGTAATGCACAGCTGACCTCTTCGTTCTATTGGAGTAAACTGGACACTAAAAGAGACAGTAACATGAATTTTGAAATGACTGTTGAAGTACGATCACCTGGACCTTACATAAACACAACTGCAAGGGTTGGGTGTTTTTACAACAGATCGGAATTGTACGCGCACTAATTTGCGCCAGGCCCAGTCATGGTTTGACACCTCTGACATACTGGTTGATTGGCTGATTGCAGACAGATGCAGCAACTTACTCTCTCCACTCAATGATGCATCGCGTTAGAACTCGACAGACGTGGTAGTTTACGGTTTCGGCAAAGAAAAGCATGATCCTGCGCAAACATTGTCAGCCGTCTGTGGGTCAGGACAGCGAACCACCAACAGTCTTTGTTGAATAAACACTGCCGTTGTGCATAACAGAAACCGTCGGCTGCTTGTGTATTCTGTGTCAATCTCAGTGATCTTCCTCCACATCTGATTGTAAACACTGTGGTCCTCATTCATAACTCACCTGTCTTTATTTCAGTAGAGCCTCGAATTAACAGGGTCAGGTGCAAGGGTGGCTATACGTGAGTTGTTTTTGTAACATTCCGTCAACTTCTGTCTTCTTAAAAGCAAATCAGGAGCAGTCACAAGATACCTCAAGCGTAAACGCAAATCTGTATCAACCGACTGTCAGTAAATAATTTGAAGATGGACTGAGGTACCAAATTGGACTACAAAATCACTAACTTGTATATTCTGACTCACCATTTCGATATCTCTATGATTGTGGACAAGTGCTGTAGTTTTGAATACTAATTGAATTTTGTGCATTCGTAGATTGCTTATCAGGTTTTGAAGGGATTTTTGCCTAGAAGGGTTCTGTATTTTATGGTTTATTTGTGATAGAATTATATTACCACTTAGAACGAGCAATTGATTAGTCGGATTTCTCACGCACGCGCCTTAGGCCGAATAGATGCCTGTACGTAATCACACCTCTTTAACAACTCCCTAAACAAAATGCAACAATGATCAATTCATGTAGTTTAATCCTGATTAAGATGACGTCAGCTAGCTACTAGATACAAGTTACTATGAAAGCCGGAAGGCGTTGACGAAACTCAGAAGATTGTTTGCGGTGAGTCAGACATCGCAGCTTGTTGGTTGTCAGTTTTACTGTTAACAGTAACCTAGGCTATATCATATGGATTGATCGAACAAGAATTGCGTTCCTATTGGGACGCAGCACGCATGAGCCACTCAGTTTGCAGGCGCCAATCACTGTGGTGGTTGTGCATGCTCGCCAGTCTCTTATTCTTTGCGTAAGCTTGTTCAACAACTTTCCCCTTCGGTGTTTGCTGCTCACTGATTTGTCTGTACGTTGCAAACGACACTAGCGTCATATAAGGATCGTTAATTTTGCATATGACTAATAAATAATCAGATAATTATTACTCTTTCTTTATGGCTGACATGCGCTTTGATTATTGTGTGACTGGACAATATTTAGTCGGTTCACAGTCTACTTTGTACTTATTTATCCTCCCGTATAAAAGAATCATTTAGCATTTTCTGCCTGATTGTTCTTGGTCCGAAACACTGTTTTTTGTTGTTGTACGAATCGTTTTACGCCTACCTGTAATTCTAGTAATTGGGCGAAGCAGTTGAATACGTCTTACTAATAACACGCATACGCGTGCATATATTATGTAAAATTCAACGTTTAAATCTGTTTTTCGTCTCAGTTAGTTAGTTTTCTCCTGCATGACTCCAGCAACTAATCGGTAATCTGTGTGCCAGTATGTGTTTGAAAGTGAGAGAGTAGGCGTGACTTTGTCGGCTTAACAAGCTCCATCCTAATGCCGAGTAAATCTTCTGTCTCCGTGTTATTTTCTCTGGATGATAGACAACTAATATGTAACCCGCCACTCGGTGTACGAAAGCTTTTATGGGTGGTTCCATACAATAAACTCGGAAAATCAGTGTATGTTCACTTCAGCTGACATGACGTTGCTGGTCCATAACATAAGCTTATCCACCCTGAGGCTGACGTATTTGGTCAGCGTCGTATAAGCTGACTAAATGTTCACTTGAAGATAAAACTTAGTGAGGTTAGCAACTGGGATTTAAAGAAAACATGTAAATAGGTGAAGGACGACTTGATTCTCATCTCTTTCGTTGTTTGTTGGTGTTACACGTTTATACTATCTTGGCGTTTGATGGAAAGAATAGGATTTGGCTGGAAATATTTGGCTGTAGGTGGTGAGCCCTTGAGACGAACAAAGAACCGTTAGTTTGTAAGTTAAATTCGTGACACCAACTACGTTGTTTTTGATGAAATTCAAAATTATTATGTGTGATTCGTCATTCCCAGAACCTAACTCACTTGGTTTACAACGGGTATGACCAAACGGTTACATTTGAAACTGTCTTCGTTATGTAACTGAAAAAGGTATACTTCTCAACAGAATATACAGTATGTTAGTAACAAGATGGAACTTTAGATGAGCCATATTAATTCAAACTGACAGATATAATGGAACATAATTTTTGCAAGCGCCCCAGTTTGAAAACAAGAAAAATGTTCTATTTCCTTTTACCGCATTAGCAGCGAAGCGTACTTCCAAGAGCTCAATTCCCAAAGGTTACATGACAGGGGAACAGGTTGAGTAACATGTAAAACGACAGTTACTTAACGGCGCTGGGAACAAGTGTTGAACCATAATTTGCCTGCACTTGTTTTGATCGTAGCAAGAGAACTGTTAGATGACGGCATCTTTCTAACCATCCTTAGATGCACACGTGTTCACACCGTCTGATTAAATGGTGACGGCGTTAACAGCAGTTGAATTTCTGACGACCGAACCTGTTCCGAACTGGTGGTCAGCTTCATTCGTTTCCACTGCTAGGTGCCCACACTAACGTGCACATACTCGTTGTGATCGCTTTATCCGCATTTTACTATTCGGTGAACAAATAAACAAATCAGATGGATAACGCCCCGCCTCGACGATAGTAGTCAGTGCAGATGACCTAATCAGTGCGAAATGAGCGGACGAACTCCGTTTGAACATCGTTTATACGTAAACAAACATCTGCTTTCATAGTCTCTGAGTTGGGAAACACGTGCTCTGTGTAAACACACATTCATTCGCCGTTGACGGACATTCAACGTCCCCTACTTCTTATCACCGGACTAGCTTGCAGAGTGAGGCACGACTGTAAACTGGCTGTGGCCGAAAGTGTACTTCATAGTCAATAAGGAAATATTCGTCATCGGATCGCAAATCACACCGGACCTTATTTACACTATAACAGATATAATTGCTTTGAGGTTTTCACTATGCACTGAATCTCTTCCGGAGTTACTATTGCTGCCTACCAAAACGATACAGGCTCTTTCAGGAACAACTAATCTCTCTCTGGATATTCGATCTACCATTTCAACGAGCTGATCATTTCGAAATTTCAATCAAATCGGACTCCGCACCATCGGGCTAACAATAGTGGATTTCACAAGTGCTCCTTGGTCAAGCCGCCGCACGTTGGCTCACACAATGTTTGCATGCACGGCGCTTGTCTGTGTTCGTAACCCAGGCCGGTAGCTGACCAAATTGAAGCTTACGCCTCACTGAGTTAATGTGTGTGCTCAGATCAAAGACCGTGCAGACTAAACGAGGGGTCATCTAATCCTCTTGCACGAAGTGTTTGTGGTAGATCAGGAAGGGGCGGGTCGCGTTGTAATTATGACTGACTTCGTGAACTGACCAGCATGTAGCAAAGCGGTTTGACAACGTTGAGCACATCCCCCTACATGTAATCACTCCACTGTTTGTAATTGGTCACTTAACCTTTATTCTTCTGGGTTTCCCAATTGCATTCGCACATTTTGCCAGGGTCGTCTAGTTGATTTCGGACTACGCATTCACAATCAACTTTCTTTAATAAGCTCGATGTGCCCATCTCTGCATTACACCATAGGCCACAATATCTCGCGAAGTTCAAATCGGGCTAGGACGTAGTTTTTCAATGTTAGTGAAGTTTCCTAGTCAACGGGATCGAATCATCATGTGCACTAGATAGTGGTTTGTTTCAGCGTTAATTCACGACGATTCTACATGGGAAGTATCCACCAAGTTCATGTGTTGCATACCTCTGGCGGACCATCAAAGGAGTAACCTCAAACTAGATTCTACCCATTTGTATTAGGTGACCAGTTCGGTCGATCAGAAAGCATCCGCGGAATAGGGAAGCAGTTAGCCATCTGTAGGTTTGATTCATTGAATCTTCGCACCTGTGTTCAGGCATCTAGTTGCTTTGATCGAAGCATATTCCATTTACCAAAGATTCGGAGCATAACAATTTCCGAGCAAATTCGGAACACTGCTGGACTTGAGTAAAACAGTGAGAAGAAGCAAATCATGTGATGTTCTCCGAATTGGCTTTTTGCACATTCTGATCACACATGGACGTGTAACTACTTTTAAACCAGTCAAAATTCCACAGGGCGAAAATCACGGATTAACGGATTAAACAGGCGGACAAGAGCCGAAAATAAAGATGATAGTTTTTCGTTACACAAACCAAACTGTTCATAACTTGACTGGATGTTTGTAGTGTTTTGTTTGAGCTGCTCAGACGAAGTTGGTTAATTCAGCCCGATGTACAGTCCGTTGTTGGTGCTTGTTGTTTCCGTCATCTAAAGGGTTTGGGCACAGAAAAACTAACACGGTGGTAAACCAGATATGCGTTAAAGTAGAGTGTACATATTGTGCTAAAATGTTCACTGTACTTGAATAACCTTGTGGTAACCATGTCTACACAACAGTGAGCTCCGTAGAGGTTGTCATCATTTATGTTTGACCCGCGGGGAACTTTGTCTAGATGTTAGCAACACTCCAACCATCTTAAAGTGAGTATGCGACTTTTAACAACAAACAACAGACTCACACATCAACCAGCTTTGTCATTAACCGATTTTCTGATTGCATGTTCTTAAGTCAATTGATTGTCAGTATGGTGCACTTCCAGTAAAGCAACAGCTAGTAATTGTGTTGAACTGACAAGTTGTGTGCCAAGACTGAACACATCTATTCTTATCGCTACATCTGTTACGTAACCCAGGTGGTTGGTGCAGTGCATCTGTCGGGCAATCCGTTCCACATTCTTAGACGGAGTTTACTGCGAGCTGTTTCGGTGTGCTAATCGTCCTGTACATACAACTAGAATAGGTTGAACAGACATCAAACTTTCCGGCATACATAAAGTTTGCCGATGCTTACTCTCAAGCCGATATTTCACGACCGGTTTCGTCGTCATCCGCATTGGGGGCCGAACTAGCATCTCTCCCGGTCCTTGCGGTCATAGTTAACGTAAAATGGTAACCCGAGACAGAATGTGTCCGTCTACATAAACGGGATCAGAAACAAGTTGCAACTCAGCTACTGGCATACCTTCTTCGTCTCATACACTCCGGTAGACCCATTGAAAACATCCGTGATACTATTTCGAATTGGTCTCAGACCTCTACTGATAACGCCATTGTCTGTAATATCGTTTCCTTCTCATGTTACAATATCCTTGCTCGAACTGCACCTCTTGTTTCGTCTCACCTCGTTAAATCTGATGTTCATGCGGCACGATTTTTACGGGAAGTTTTTTCTTTGTTTACTCTATGCCCCGGTACCACAGTTTATCACGGAGTCGGGGGTGTGCGGAAATTGTCCGTTTCTTCTAACATGAAAAATTCTACCGAGGTAATAAGCCCAGGCTTTCTCTTATTAGAGGTCAAGGATTGTGCACATTCTTGTTCAGAACAAGAGTTCAACACTGACACTGGTTATTATGAACTAACTACGTTGACCCATTCTCCTTAGATCAATGTTTGTCTGGATCGGTAAGTCCAGTCATGAACAGACTACGTAGCCTTTGATGCAAGGGACAGTAAATACATTGTTAACCCATGTCGATAACCTAGCGGTTGGGACACTTGCCATCTGGAAGTCGTTTATTTCACTTAATTCAATTGACAACGCGCTCAGCTTAAGTGTAAATGCGGAAGTTCGGCGTGTCCTTGAGTGAACAACACTAACGTTTAGTTCCTCATTGGGCTGCTTCGATAAGTCCATCGACTATCTTAAATAGCATTCCTGAACAGCAGAGTGTATATGCTTTTTCAGTAACAACGTAGTTGATCATGTTTTTGACCAATTACCTTGTCTTCAATCTTTCACCAACTGGATATTCATCGATCGCATACGTGGTACTTTGGTCACATATAGGCAATTACGCCTGAAGGTGGACATTTCCGGAATATTGTTTCTTCTGCATGAGAGAATTGTGTTCCCCCTGCATTTCGGACTTAAAAGTGGTGAATCAATTGACCAAACTACTGGTACTAGCCTACGAGTGGGCGGAACAAATCCGCTTTAGCGCTTCCCAAATTCAGGATTGAGATTTGGGAGGGCGGGGTAGCATCGAAACCCGAAATTCACTTTTTGTCCGGCCGGGCAGGGACCTAGGGGACGCAGTGAATGTTTGCTAATACTAATCGAGGCCGTCGTTGCGCTATCTGTCGCTTTTTGTCCAGAGAGAGCTAGACACTGTGTAGTGGAAAATGCAGACGGTCCCTATTGACCAATAGTATTTGTCCGCTCCTCTGTCTTGCTTTTGCTGTTTGACTGACCATACAGCCCGTCCACAAACAAACACACACACACACCTTATCAGGGTGTCCAACATAGGCGACCGAATGTTCCGGGGGCAGAGAGCAAGTACAGAAAGAGAGTTGACGGGTGATTGTTAATTTCCTTGTCCACCTAGCCTGACGACTACGAAACGCTGATTGGTTGATCTTTTAAGCGATGAAATTTTATTCAACATCATCCCTGACTGGACAAAAATAATGCTGGAATTTGATGTTTAATGAGACGTATGAGAACACGCGTCGATGCGTACTAACCTCATCGCTTGGTCGACTCTGTCAACACGCACGAAGTCGGTACTTACTGATTGTTCGCCCGACTGCTCACTGTTATTGAATTTACGGGCCATACAACAATCAATTAGGGTAGGATTTCGAGTTGATTGAATACGAATCATTATTGTCATCATTATTATTATTGCTATCATCAACATCACCATCGTCATCATCATCATCGGCAGCAGTAGCAGCAGCAGCAAGAGCAACAACCCCAACCACGCGTTAACGAATCGATTTTGGTCAGACAGACGTACTTGAAGCTTGAATCTATCGTCGACCAACCTGTGATTCATCTTTTTTAATATACCACTTGAGGAACCGATCGAACCTATCGCTGCTTTCGGGAAGTCTGGTGCGCATACACGCTTGCGTGAGCTGATCAGGTATGTTTTCCTAAGGTCATTATCTAAAAACTAAACCGAATTCGCTTTACATTGTTTGAGTAGTTGAGCAATTCAGTAATCAGACACAACGAATTTTTTTTTAAGATGTGCATAATGCTGCAGTCAATTTGTTTTAGTAGACGGTACGTTGTCAGTGATTAGATTTATTTAGAATGAACATCAAGCACTCGGGATTATAGGTTTTGCATTCAGATATAGCCTTTGGGAAGGGAAATGTTATAGTTGCGTGTCACTGTTGTTCGACCTCACCGTTAGTTCTTAGCCGTATTGCGACCGCAGTTCAAATTCCTGTCAGGTGGTAACCTAGCTGGCCACCGTGCAAGCAATCTCACACAAGTCACGACTAAATTCTTACGATTAACTGCTCACTCCTGTTTGCTTTTGAGTTGCACTCAGGTTGCCTACGTTTCTTGACAGAAGAATCTGGAAGCTTTTTTTATTCAAATCGATAACGTTTAATGAGATCAGTGATCTCTACCTGCCTTGGAAGACCTAATGGCGAGACGGGATTATGGATTGGAGTTAACAGGACAGTTACTGTGTCTCCTCTCGAGACGATCGGGCAACCGAGAGTGGTTAAGCGTTCAGATTTGATATTACGGTCGTGCCTAATGTGAGCTGAATGGCGCAGTGATCAACACGATTGCCTCATAATTGGAACGGCCGGAGTTCAAATCCCGGCCGTGGCAAGAATATGCACTACTGACGAGCTCTAATGAGAGCGAAACTCGAGTCTGGTGCTTGTTTTCGAAAGAGACTGGCTGGAAAGTCTGTGTGAATGCGAACGCTGCGATCAAATGTGAGTGATGGTCAACTTGAAAACAAACCAAATCCCCGACTACTCATCAGTGAACTATTAAGACCTCAATCGAATAAAAAATCACTGATTTTAATAAACCAGGTGAACGATATTTTTACCCGCTGATATTTCAACTCCGTGCTTCCTTTTGAAATGGTCTAACAAAAAAGTACATTTGAATACAAAACGGTGAGCATCTACGAGTTTTGTTTGGTCCGTACTTGTTTTCAGCTCACTTTTCAAAATTCGTGAAGAAAAACACATGTAGGATTATGTTCTCCGTTTTTACATCGTCTGCTACTGCCATCCGTGTTCGGCAAGCAAAGCCTTCCGATTACTCATGCTTCTCGCTCCCTAGCATTAGTCTGCGTTTGGATGAGTCGCTGTGTGACTGTTCACACAATACGATGAGTACGTAGAAGAAGCTCAACTGTGATCGAGGGTTAGTGAATGTAATGTGTGCCTAACATAAATTTGTGTACAGTATTAGAACGGTAAACGGGATTTCCGGGTTCCAGAAGCAGTACGGTGGTTGGGGATAGTGACCTAATTTGCTTCCACGGGGTTGCTTATTTCTGAAAATCTTGTCCACTATAATTGAAGTGTTAACTTTAGGATGATTAATAAGTAAGCAGGATTGCAACTTTCGAATCTCGATTTATCTGTTCGTTCGGTTCAGTCCAACAAGAAATCATACAACCAGATGTAGTCATGAGTAGATGTTAGTTAACTGTCGAGTTCGTAAAAATTCCCCCCAACCACTCGGTACTAACTGAAAGGTCTTCGAATAGATCGAACGAGGTTGGTAATTGCAAATCAATTACCGGATTACTAATTGGAGGTAGTGGAACACAATATGGTGCTTCTCGGGCTCCTGGATTATTCAGGCTTTACTCTCAAGCAATTGCGGACAGAACTTAATACATTATTTCTGTGATGTTGTTTCTTATGAGACTAAGCGAGTGACGGTCAGCGCGTAGATTTCACAGCAAAGTAGCGAAAATTTAGATGTGAGGGAGGACGAAAATAGCCCAAGAAACAATTTTGATTTGGCTCGAATAGGGCTAGCGAGGGGGAAGGGCATAAGGTTTTTATCACAATTTTTGTTCCCTCTCTTCTCTAGCAGTACGAATATTACTTCCTAAAGTTCATAACGACATACTCCATTGATATTTTCATAGTAGCTGAAGGTTAGAAAGAAACGGCGTTTTGGTTGTATGATTTTTTTCTATTTATAATCATATGACTTTAAGGAGGCGAACTAGCTACCAGTTTGTACAGAATGTCTTAACTTATTATTGAATCCAGCCATTTTTTCACAAGTTTGACGTTAGCGTAAGGGAAGCATCAGACTTGGAGTTTGATTTAGGTAGATAATAGGAGTTAACAGCCTATTGGACTCAAATCAACAGATCACCAGTTGTAACTCACCTGATATTATTTCCCTATAGACTAAGGAGGCTGACAACATAGGTATACCTGGTTAAGTTAATGGTGACCATACTTGATGTTTGCTCTGCATAAATAAGTCAGTAAATTCAGTCATTTGCTTTGAACCGACTAACAATTCGTTTGAGAATCTCACACTACAGGAAACTTCGTATAAACAAGGCTCGGATAACGATCGTAACAATTCAGTTTTCTGGTTTGATGTAATTGGTTCAGCCCATCTAGTCCTGTACCGGGAGGAGGACAGCTATTTGCAAACGGTTTAGTAAACATGAAACCCAAGGTTGTTTCGTCATCGCATAGTAGATCGGATGAGATTGTCATTTTGACTTAAGGAATAGTTTTCACTTGTTTTTGTGGGGTGTGGAAAAGTGTGCCAGTTAATAGGGTTTAAGACCGTTTCAGTCAAAGGTCAATCCTGTAGAAGCCCGATAATTTTTGCCGTTTTTCCAATTCCACTATGAACATTCTCAAACACTGCTAGGTGTCTGACTTAACCATCTGGTTTTTTATTCATGTTTAGTTGCAACAGCATTATGTTACTGGAGTTTAGAAGCATACAGTATCACAAGCCCACTTTCCGAAAAAAATTGTGCAGTTGCATTTGGAAATTGTTTGAAATTGAGTAAGCCAAGATGATTCTGGTTAGTGCGAAAAGAATGCTGTAAGCCTAAGACGGTGCTTATATTCTAGCTCACCCGATTTCCCTTTGTTTACAAGAATCAGCTATAATGTACATGCAAACGCATTTGCTTTAGTGGGTTTTTCGATTTTACTCATAAGTACCGACCAATGCTCTAGACATCTACGGTTGTCACCGAGCACCGGATGCAAGCTATTGTCGTTAAGTTCTATGGTACAGTATGACAGCAGTGAGAATTGTGTACGGTGAATAAGCGGAATGATGGCGCATATTGCCCAGCGTATAGCCGATATTGGGTAATCTGTAGCAACGCCCCAGAAATGCGTTCCGTTTGAATTTGTCTTCTTTGAAGAAGGCTATATTGATTGCATGTATATAAAGCACCGATCAAGTTCCATAATTATTTTGCAGTCGACAATATGATGACGCTGGATAGCACCTCATCGTTGGACAGTTCAGACGACGGGGTGCGACAGAAATTCAAACGCGGTAAGTTATCATCGACCGTCTTAAGAAGGTATGTGTTCGAAAAATCAACCTTCATCAAGTAAAGTTACTCATCTGTTTTGTTTCTTCCTCACAAAACCTCCTGCTCGTTGATTTCGGTGGATTAATACTACCAAATATACGATTCAGACTTGTGCTAGGATCGTACATACTCATTCACTCTGACAGAGGTGATAGTCGGATTTTTGGTATCGGCTTGATTGGTACAGAACTATATAATTCAAGCCAAGTCAACTCAAGAAGAGTTTTGTTGCACATATTAGCCGAGTTTTCATGTATACGTGTATCTACCCGTTTAATATTCTTAACGTATATGCGATTAGAAAAGAAAGCAAGAGATGCAGAGGAATTCAGAAAAATAATATAGGCGTTTTACAAAAGGAATAACGGTGCCCGTTTATTACAGAGACAACGCGAAACTTAAAATGTTATTGCTCTCCTCTATGTGAATATTCGGGTAACTTTTGACTGGTTTACGAGAATGGCGGATACTAAATCAGTACGGTTTGTAATGGATGAGGCTAACCAGAGAACAGGTTGTGAAATTGTTGCCCAGGAGAGAACAGAATTAAGATGCGCACTGCTTTGGGATAAACTCTTTTTTATTTTATATGAGTCGAAAATGCGCGCACACAATTTGGTAGTAATTAGTCTTCAATCACGTTTTGACAAAATCTTAAAATATGAACGGGTTTTCCAGGGAAGTCAATTTTCGACTTTTCGGGGATGATGAGCGTACCAGCCAAGTTACTGAATTTCGCTTATCTGGTTATTATGATTTCCTAAGTTCAGAACGATGTCAGCATCATACGTTAAAGGAATGCTTCATTGAACATGAAAATGAGACGAGCGTCATGTTTGTTTGGGGGTGAAAACTATTTGTGACCGGATATTAGATTAACTTGTAATCGATTGCCTATAGGATGACGGTTATTGCACTGGTGTTGATGTTTTTCTGTTTCGCTAAATCATTAAGACAAGATTTTGGACGTTACTTATACCAACAGAATTTTACCACTTGGCGAATTGTTTACAATAATAATTGCTTCTACTTCCTGACTAGAATTTACGGCCAGATACCAGTCAACTTTCAGTCTTATCATCCTGTTTACAACCAGACCACTCGTTCGTTATTCATTGATCCAGCAGCTGTCGCCTCCGTATCTAAAACGAGTCCAGGTCAACATCACTCTGCGTTCATAGTACACGATACTATTGTCCCATAATCTGGCACACTTGTTTAACACTAAAAACAAGCTCCCTCGTCAGGTGATTTAATCAATGCACTCCTTCCCCATAAACTCTACTCGACAGGATGAGAGCATATAGGATGTGGTTTTGGGGATAGCAAAGTCTGTGAGATTTCTCAAAAACTCGCTAACACGGAATGAACTGGCGCTAGTAAGTCATTTTAACACACCGTACTTAGGAATGTGCTGCCACGGTAGATAAATAAGCCAGCTAAAAACCATTCTCAAGTACATACTTGCCTACTGTCGACAAAATAGTTTGGTCTCGCTTAGGATGAAGCAACCACAATATTGTCCAATATACTTTCCCATTCCTTTAGAACACTTCATTCTGGTTTAACTCGTTCAAGTTGTATCACGTTTTACACCCTGCTGGCTTGTTTTATTTAACTTTACTAGTTCCGCTCACAACAACGTAGAATAGGTCTAACGTTGAACAATGCACATTTCTTGTGTATTCACTCGTAAACTCGTATCACATATGTACAATCCACCCTCATTACAATGACATCCTCTACGTACAAGTGGATCATTTATTCTTAGGGCTGCATATGCGTTGAGTCGTTATTAACCACTGTCGCCGAACTTATTAGGGAATGTTTCAATTCACGTTTTTCACATACCACAGTCTCTCTCCATCGAAGGCTTATCGTTGTACATGTATATATCTGTGTTAGACCGGTACATAGGCCATCCTTTTTAAAACCTATACCAGAAAACGCTACTTCATAGATTGACCGATTTGGTCGAATTGTACTTACCCATTGAGTTGAACACCTGTGCTGTCATAAGTTTTTGCGAGGGCGCAATGGAATAACGTAAGGTTAAAGAAAGTTGTCACCAAACAGGTTCCTGTTGCTACGATACACCGTAGCTTTGGAACAGATGACACAAACTGACTGTGATACAACAAGCTACAAGCAACGAGAATCTGACACCCTATGATAGCGTTAACGATTAACTGTAGTCATCATGCGGATAATAGTGAATTATGCAAGGAGCTCTCAAAATTTTGGCCTTCTGATTTTTTCCCCAAAACCTATTCTATTGCTAATTCACATGAGGCGCTAAGGAAATAATAAAGATGTTTTTAAATTGTTTGTAACAACCACTACTCGAACATTTTTATCTCAGTTTTGTGAGGCGGGAAGCGACATTATAACGAGAGAGAACGGCGCATACATAAATGTTTAAATTTTTTAAAACTTGGACTATTGTCGACGGATTCATATATTTAAATTTGATATAACTGAACAAATGACTTTTGTTTACTGGTGCTTAGTTGGTTAAATTGATGATCGATTCTGGATACTGTTCCTGTTGGATATCAATTCACTGATCTGGTTAGCTCTTTTTAAGTGGAATTCCTGGATTCTATTTTTATTCTTGCTAATGCGTATTAGAGCAGAAGCTTGTGATAATCGGGATCGGAATGCCTGCCAAAACAAAGTTGTTCATTTACTATATTTAAATTCCATCCATTATCTTAACTTTTCACGTAATCCACTATTTAAATCAGACGCGAAATATTCTTAGTAAGTAACCAATCAGCCAACATATGTGAATTACCCCCTGATTATTGAGGAACTCTCAGTAAGCCTTGAAAATTGATAACTCTTGTTACTTTGTTTTTCTTCGTAATCCACCTCCATACGGACATACACAGGTCACTCTGGTGTCAATCAACTGGGTGGCATGTTCGTCAACGGTCGACCGCTGCCTGACGGTACACGCCAACGTATTATTGAGTTAGCACATTCCGGCGCTCGTCCATGTGATATCTCTCGGATTCTTCAAGTTTCAAACGGTTGTGTTTCAAAGATCCTTTGTCGCTACTATGAGACTGGTTCGATTCGACCCAAAGCGATTGGGGGTAGTAAACCACGTGTGGCTACGAACATGGTGGTTTTGAAAATTGCGCATTACAAACGCGAATGCCCATCTATTTTTGCTTGGGAGATACGTGATCGGTTGTTGCAAGAGGGCATATGCACACCTGAAAATATACCAAGTGTAAGTAATGAATGTTTATAGCATGGCCCACCTCACACACTGGTCGTTCATTGGATAGCTAAACTTGTACCCTATTGAGCATTGTATTATGCATGTCTTATCTGAAACACTTTTGATCGTCAGAGAAAATCCAACCGAACTTATCGTCCCGTAGGTTATCTTAAATTAAAAACATGAGCGCGGATAATATTTTCATGAAGGCACCAAGACGAACGCACATATCTATATCGCAGCCGGTGTTTTAACTTGCCAATCAATAAATACTGTATTTGGGATGACTTACGGGCATGTGTGCTTGGTTGGCCGCGAACTGACCTCAGCTATACCTGCTGTGTTTTGTTCCTCTTCTGGAGATCTACCGAACCCTATGTAAATTGTTATTAAGAACCTTGATGGTTCACTACTGGCTAGCCGAAAATTCGATTACCAGCTACAAGGCGAAATCGCCAGGAAACTCGTTTCATTCTAAATTAGTGCGAGCATGATCCGTCAAGTTTGCAACATTCTTTCTCATATAGTGACGAAGGAACTCTTCGGCCACCCGTTTCATTTTCACGTTTCCAAGCCATAACTCTTATCTTCTGCCCCAAAAAGCTTCTGGTTTGTTTGAGCTGGCTTACTTGGCTGCCCAGACAGGCAGGTGCACACATTCACTTTACGCTTCGGCGAAGCTAAAACGTGACGAGAGGCTTATACAACTTCGTCGCTTCCCAACCACATCAAACAGAGTCAGCTGGTCGGCCGATCGGTCCACGTGTCAAACTGGCCGATCGCCAGCCTTTGCATCAGTCACTGAGTTGACCTTAACCAAGTCAATGAACGTGAATTGCTAACTGCAGAACACTGGGCAACCACCTTCTCCGTCGCTAGGCCCATAGGACCAAATAATTTTATCGGTCAGGTGCTTCTGATCAAAAAGCTTTCAGCAGCTAGTTTGTTCGTGACTCGCTATGTAGTGCAGACCGGGTTTGTGTTCTGATGCAGGTACATGCAAATCCACCATCGCCCCGGGTGTGTAGATTTAAGCGATTCAGTGTGCTTCCAGAAATGTCGGCAGAAAGCCTTACAAAGCTTCCGTTGCGTGCACGAATCAGCCACTCCAAACATCGCGTCTAGAAATGACTTAGTTGAGCATGTAACCAAATTTCGTTTTATTCCACTTCAGTAAGCAGTCGAGTTGCTCACCTAAAGGCTTGTCGATGTGTAGACATGTGTGTGCCTGTGGAATGTTCAGTTCCCTCCCCTTCTGCTAGGGTTTTAGGTAACCACCTTGGACCTTGACTCACACTAGGAATTCCAACCTTGCTGGCGCACAATTACCAGGTTAGTTCGTGCAAGCATTAAACCAACAGCTCGACAGATAGATTAGCTTCAGTGTGAACATGACCCGCACAAGTGTGCACTGTTGACAGCCTATTGCTTGTGGCAATGAGTACTATACACAGTAATTGTATGCGAACTTTTGTGTCTCGTGCATATTTTGTCACCCCCCCCTCCAGAAGCTTATTCAGCTTCCAACCATCCATAGACCGTCCATAGTTAGAACATGATACGAAAGTAAATGACGACTTTGTGCCTCTTCTTGACCCCAGTGAAACGGTGCCAAATAAGGGAAAATGTTAACGAGACCGAGAAACCATAATTGTTTTCGGATTTGTAAATTGGACTATTGGCTTTTTCCGATCACACTGGGCGGTTCCAAATAAGCGCCTCATAGGTTTATAGAACATCTGCTACGATAGTTTCGCTGGATTGGCACCAGCTCACTCGTTCTGAGCACAAAAGATTTCTAAACAGAAATCCAACGGACAGTTACGAATGGATTTTCTACTTTTATGAACCAATGTCAGTTCTTCGTTTAACTCAATCAATAACGAGACTTAGTAGGAAGCATGTCTTGCATCATGTTCATTCACATTCACGGTGAGTTTTCCTTATCAAAGTTTTTTATTCAGACATGCTTCTCGGTGTGCCCTGAAACTGAAACTTAAGTCAGAGGCGGACAACACTATAAAAATATTCACGTTGTGTGTCAGTGATACACGGAAGATGAAGGGTTACTACAAACCAGCCGTGTGTATTCAAACAAGGGTGGTTAAGTCCGGTCTGGACAAATTCCGCCATTGTTACTCATCGTAGTTAGATAGTTCGGTGGTAGGTTAACCGATCACGTAAGACGTGATCACCACTGTCCACCAAGGGAGAACCAATTACACTGGAAATCAGCTTTCTCAAACTACTGTACAACCTTTTCAGGAGAGAGCGAGGGATCCTTTCTGACAGACGCCTTGTGATCCACTCAGCTTGACCGGCTTGACAACAGACGACGAGGGAATGAACACAAAGGAATAAAACAACACAGACACACTAACCTTTGGATAAGGCATAAATGGTGGTCAGGTGTTGAGTGAGAAGACAACCATTGCCCCATAGTATCCACTCCTAATTTGTCATCGCACGACTGAACACTTTCGCTAAGTCTGCTTTGAATTGGGCCTCAACAAATTTAGCGTGATTCCTGCATTCGACGATGTTACGTTACTCCATAGGTTAACCACATTTGATTAGGTTTCCGAACTGCATATTATTCGTTCGTGGCACAGCAGTATTCTGCCGTTGAGAGTAAAAATTCATACTTTTATCTACGTCGGCGAACGAGGTCAGAACGATAGCATTAAAAATTTAGTCTCAACTTTTCCACTCATAGTTAGTGGGCAGACCTTTTGGAAAAGAGGTACAAAAACTAGTTTGTAGCAGGTGTAATGACTCGGATGATTTCAAATTAACGATATTTTAAACATGATGTCATAGACTGGAGTTAATGGGCCATTTATTGTGTCCCTTGTCGAGAAGTTGTCGCAACTGTGCACTACTCGAGAACCACAACACTACGGTCATTTCTAATGCGAAGTAACTAAAACACGCTTTAGCATGGTCATTACTTGTGAAGTTGATCTGGAGTTCAGGACTTGCTGATACCGAAGACATGCACAAGTGACGACAGAATCTTGTTTAATGTCTGTTTTCGAGGGCGATTGGCAGAGACGCCTATCTGACTAGAACAGAAGTTGACAGTTTTAAAGGATGCCTTTTTTAAAGTTTTTCAGAACTACGTCTACCTAACGGTACGTTAAGTATGCCGTGCTTAAAATATTGTTAGATGTCGGGTTCGTGGAATAATGAATTAGCAGTTTATCTATCTGGTTTCGATGCCGGTTTGCCACTGTTTTTGTGTTAATTTTATGTTTCGAATGGTATTTCCGTTTTATTAATGGTGCTCGCAGAAATCGGTCATTATTTGCCTCAATAATGTGTATCAGTAATACAATACCAATGATTGCAACTTTTGGTCTTGTACAACCGAAACTATCAAACAAAAAGTTTCTGCCGAATCAGTTTACCCGCTAGATATATCATGATGCTACTTTTATTAATTGCTTTATGCAAACAAGAGGCAATATTGCGTTTCCACTACTCATTATCTCATCAACCTATAAAAGACAAGAGCATTTAAAATGTAGCCTACTTTTAATTTCGTGCTTTGGCGTGGCCTTTTCTAAAGCTGAGTACCACCTGCTGAGCAGATGAACTCATCGGTCACCACTTGGGAGCTTTGCTATAATCCTTCTTTGTAAATCAACAAGGGTTTTCTTGTTACGACTGACCTGTCACTAATATCAAGTTAACCGTCGATCCCATTCAAATGGCATTCATACGGGCTGTTGAATGTCATGATGCTTCAATCTCTGTCCGGCAAAACGAGCAGCTCATTTTTTGTTACAATCAGATTGTCGGATTATCTCTTCGTTAGGCCACTTCTTGTTTTGGAGACGTTGACTCGCACTGAATGAGGGGGAACTGCAGTATGGTCAAACCGTTTGCCAGTCACAGGATCACGACGGCATGACATCTGTCGGCTTCATCGTTAGTTTCCGGTACTCAATTCGATTAACCTTAAAGATACGATGAAAAGTCGTGGATCCATCCGTCTATTTCCACTGGATGGTCCGCGCTTAATGGAGCTAGAATGTTTGGTTATCACTCTGGGTATTCTGCAATTTCATTCAGTGGTTACGAAATGGAACAAACCAGCACACGGAAGCTCATGTACCGTATGGGAAACACAAGGCTAATAGCGGTAGTAAATTAGTTGTAATCTTTCTCATTTTCGATGCCTTTTGGCCCAAGCGTTGAAGCAAACATGACTGCTCACCAAGAAACGCTGTGCCAAATTTAACCAATCTCTTCAGCTCACTCCAAGCAGTAAATAAATGTACAAGGACACCATTACCATGGTTAATGCAGTTCTTCAATATATGACCGGGTAACTGATGCATTACTGACAGACCAGTGTGGTTGAATTCTTAGTGGGAGGTCGGATTTGCAATGATCAAACTGCTCTGCATACAAGCGTGACTGTTGGAATTCAATTTGCGGTCTGGAGAACTAAATGAGTAGCTGATGAGCTCGGGCTCATGGACAGCCCAGTACTTTTATTAATAGTAGCCAAGTCCAGAAGTTGGTATATCTGAATGGGCGGTAACATCAAACTCCACCACTGCTTATCAGGAACGACGGTATGTAAAATCAACGTCAGTTACCGTTTTTAAACCAGTGTTCAGAAGCAAACAGGAAGTTCGGGTGTCTTTGCAACTCAGCCATTTTCAGTCTGACGTAACCCACATCGGCTCCTCCGTATTTTTAGTTCTTTCGACACGCACTTTTTTAACTATCCAATCAAGTTTTCCTGTAATCGACGTAGTTTGAAAAATCATTTATAAAAGGCACTGAGTTAATACCTGGTAATTTTCAGCCAAATGCTTTTGTATAATGTTACCTTACCAGTCGCTTACGAGGCTCCATAGTCCAGATTTGCCATAGATATATCGCCCAGCATGAAGTTTCGTCATTCTGGCTAAAACACTCTACGTCAAAATAACACAGGACATTCTGAGTACGTAATAATGTCTTTGAAGATTGCGATTTATATCATATTCAAACCGGAACACGTTGTTACTTTATTTACAACTCGCGCGTTATCATTCCTGTGTGGCGACGACTTGGCTGACTGTGTAAGCTTCAGTACAACTGAGAACTGTTAACTTTGTCCATCCAAATATCGTTTTGGAAAATATGCTACACTGCTCGGTAGTTTAGGGAATCAGCGCTGAGGTTCGCAATTCAGGTAGATTTTGTATTATCTTTTCCGCCTTTTTTGTTTTCCAGGTTTCCTCGATCAATCGTGTACTACGAAATGTGTGCAACGAGACCCCACTATCCATTTCAATTTCCGGCCGGTCAATGGAATGTCCGAATGGGATAGTCCGATCCCAGGTTGAACAACACTCCCCGCTGAAACCGGCATTACATTCTCGCAATGCAGCTATTGCCGGTTGTATCACACAACAAAATCAACACCAGCCGCATTTGCACACAGTGGTACAACAGTCCATACCACAATTGCAGCAACACATGGCACCGTTTGACCTGTTCCACCAACCTCAATCACATGATCTGTCACGGACAGGGCACAGAGACCTAAACAGCATAAATACAGCCCAACAATTATACCCTTTACCACTGACAGCTCATTACGAGGCTATTAATACAGCCAACTCTTCCAGGCCAGACCGTGTGACTCATCTGTCTCCTCACAACCATCCTGCGGCTTTCGCTGCAGCAGCTGCAGTTGCGGCGGTGCAGAACCAACACCATTACCAACCGCATGCCCATCATCACGGAGTCCATCCACCCAATTCTGTCCCATCAGTCGCACAACAGATAAGTTCCAACCAGCTTTCAGGCATAGGTGAAAGTCTACATACACAAAATACTATGTACGATACCTTTTCCAACTTGTTACATCCAGCCGCCTGGTCCTCGTGGTACAACTCATCGGGTCAGGGGCCTATGGCGTTTGGATATGGCCAGTTAACTGCGTCCGGTGCTTTGGATAGCACCATGGCCAACAGACTCGCTGGATACACCGACTGTTCCGTTCCTATGGGGCTTGCGACCCCTCAAAGGTTATCTGTTGCTCCCCTAACACTAAACGGTGAGCCGTTGCTCCAAGAGAAGCTGGAACGCACAACGCTTTCAAACGGATTCAGTATGTTAAACCACGAAACCGGTAGTCCACCAAGGAAAAGAACGCGATCGGCCATCCATAAGTCTCATCAGAACGGCCAAAGTTTTATGGACACTGACAGTTGTGGGTACGCGGTGCCCAATTTGTCCGCTACCACGGTTTGCAGTTCTACTGATCGAGCACGCGAAAGTTTGACAGTCGACCAGCTATTTCCACGGTCGTTCAGAAATCTGGATGTGAGCACAGATTCAACACGGAAACTGAAAGAACTCGTTGCCTCGTTGACCGAAGAAACAGTATTCCGACGGGTCCGAAGTGATGTGAAACGAAGTGAATCGAACAATACGTCAAGAACCGCACTATTTCCAACGTGTGAGACGGATAGGGATGCGATAAAACCAAACGGTAATAATCAAATACCCTATTTTGTTTTTAAGGTATATTTCACTGGAAACCGAAACGAGTTTGAGAGAAGATTAATTTTTTGAGCAATTCAGAATAATTTGGTAATTTTATGGATTTATTTTCTTTCCAATTATGAAATTCTGGACTCGAACCAATGAGAGAAACGTTGTGTTCTCACGCGGAACGCACTGTGTCAGTTTAGTTGCAAAGACCTCAGAGGCCGTCGGCTTCCAATTTTAAGTAGGTTATCCTTCCATTTCTCAATATTCTATGGAATACACCAAATGATCCACGAGGTAAATGGTTCCACTGGGATTGCTTAAACTACAAACACTAATTTACAAACCTTTTGAAAATACCACGGTTTTAGAACAAAATTTTTACTAAGTGAATGCAACTAATTCAAGCTGGTTAATATTCCATTGTGAGCTTCAGGATGGTCGCCTAAGAATTCAGACCTACCACCTTGACCTAACTGGGGATAGTGTGTTCTTCTATATCGAGTCCAGTGTTAACAGCCGAAATTCCGGCAGAAACATACATTGTTCAGTTAAAGTACGATAGTATAATGCGACCACATTAGTACTTTTCCCCTCTATTGTCCTTCAATCAAACTGTGTTATTATTCATTGACTTACTGCCATATTTTACTAACTCTTTTTCGTACTTCGTAACTCCAGACCAACTGTCCACCAAACAACCATGGCCAACAACAACTCAGACTTCATTCGAACACTCTGCAGACGACAATACACCTCTGAAAATCTTGCCGGGAAGATCAGAGACAAATATCGATCAACAGTTTGCTTCCACTATGAAATCAGCGTCGGCAACAATCTCCATTTACAACTCGAATGGTTTACCAGAGGTTATTCGTTCAGATCGTTATTTAGGTCCGGCAGTGGAGGACCTTGTGTCACAGATACTCCCAACCAGTCGCCAGTTGCACTTCACGAGCGTAGAACTGGAAAGAAAGCAGGGTGATGTTGGAGGTTTCGAACAATCCAGAAAGGAAGCAGACGAGACGAGACCTACGAGGTCAAACGGTGCGACTACACCCTGTATCACAGTTGACAGTGAGAGTAATGACTTATATGCCTCATCAGAAGAGAGCAAAAGGACCCAACGAAGTCGTACCGCATTTACTTCAGAACAAGTGGACATTTTGGAAGAAGGTATGTGATGCGCATGAAAATGTTCATAATTGAGTAATATAGTTCAGGCGCACATAGTTGATCCAAGGCATTTGGTTTAAAAGACCGAAGTTAGTTTACTTTGCTACTTGATTTGAGACCTTCGCGTAATCTCTCCTTCTGCTTTTACTCAAAACCACAGAGTTTGAAAGAACACACTACCCGGACCTGATAACCCGAGAACAGTTAGCCGAGTCCATGTTATTACCAGAATCCCGTATCCAAGTATGGTTTTCAAATCGAAGAGCAAAGTGGCGAAGAGAAAGCAAAGATGGACGAAAACTGTGCACCTCGCCGTGCTCCACAAAATCAGTCACACAGGCGTTGTCCAAATCGCTACACATGACTCCATCTCTAGAGTCTACCGCTTCATCTGTCACACAAGAAGACCATGCCTTGCCGATTAGTTTTCAGCGAGCTTGGAATACTGTGACAGAAGGTGGAGCTAAAGTTCAGATTTTTCCATCCACTTTGGAGGAAAAGGATGTTAGGAACAGCTTGGATTGGTCGAATGAAACACAACAAAACACAGAACTTGAGGTAGGTTGAACGGATTGATTAGGTCTGCTCGCGTTGATATGCTCAGAAAGTTAGGCCAAAAATGTGGAACAGTTGACTGAATTACAAAGTGTTTAGAACATACGTACAGTGTTCTTCTATGAGATAAAGAGCTCATGCGATCTGTTCCTGAAATAATATTGTGTGTGCAGCAAGAAATTGTCGAAAAATGAAGAGATTACGTTGGTATATTTTTTTAGAATTGTTTCCACGCAAACAATAAAAATACGATATGTCCTTACTTGGTGCATTAATTCGGGCTGAAGCACATATTGCAATCGGTTCATAAAATCTCCGTCAATAAGGTTTACAATCTGACTGTTGATTTTTGACCAGATGCTAAAGTTACTCAAATGAATGATAAGAATTGAACCTAGATCATTTGTCATACTGTTAACATGGTCAATCGAAGAGTATTATTTATATTCATGTAATTATGTGATAATGGTTTTGATCACATTACAGGTTGCAAATAAATCTATCAAAAAAATCAGCGTTCAGATAGAGTGTCATTGATAAGTAGTGTGGCATTTCTGACCATTTAAAAGAGATCCAGTGAAAAAATGTCTGTTTCGCTCGGATTCGAACTAGCAGCAAAAACAGAACGTCCAATTGAGACAACCGCTCTGCCAGTTGATCTGCGAAGTCACACCGAGAGTTCAGAACCATCGCCTTTAGACTAGATTACCCAATCAATGTCCAGTCACATGGAATCCCCTAAATAATTTAGGAAGTCCAGTCTGCGCTTCTAAATCAGTTCAAGCAGGAATCCATCAGCATCATTGCTATGCATGTGAAATTCTTGAACTCTTCTTATAGCTTCTTGGTTCAGCCTATCGAGCGCTCACCGCGTTTGGTCAGCTTATATTCGGATCAGTATAATGCAATAACATTGTGTATGCAAAGTTTAGGCCAAGTCATCGTAGCCAGTTTGGTCTCACAGTTCAAGCATTATTGAATTACGAATGGCACCTCTCATTTTACATCCAAACATTATAGCGGGAACAACTCATCCTTCGAACGAAAAAGCGGCTATTGAAGGATTACATTAAAATTCAGTCATCCTGTACACAGAATATAAATACACATTTGATCACATTATCACTTAGACCTACTATGAAGAAGAATGAATATATGAAGTTTGAACAAATGTTGGCGTTAATCAGACTTCAATAGAACAAACAATTTCGAAGGTAACTGTCAATGAGTATGCCAAGGAGTATGCTAATATTCCTGTGTGAATGATATTTATTACATTGGTGAGTGTGGCCTTATTCACCCGGCTGAAAAGTGATGTGCGGTGCAGCTTTCGATAAAAGTGAACAACAACACTGGGTATAATTAGGAAACAATCTACTGAGCATCTGCTGGTTAGCCCACGTTTCTTTTAATTGCAAGCAAGGTTTTTACAGAAGTGACATATGGAACATTGATCCGTCCAACATGTAGATCCTTATCAAAGCATTTAATGCTGATGGCGTTTGCCGCGTTTATGAATATCTTGACACACATAGTGTTTTCTTTAGTCACTATAACACTAACCCACCTTTGTTGTTCATAATCCTAAATCCGACGATGGAATAGTTTTCTTTCGATAGTAATTCTTGGTTGCAATGCTGTAGATTGATACTCATGTTCGAACAGGAGTGAGTGCAGTGCTAACCTTGAGAAATACCAATATATTAATCAAAATGGGATTAGTAGATTTTTAAGAGATAATACTTTTGAAATGTTATTTACATTATCATCTATTGCCATATTTTCATACACGTGAATATTTTTGGTTTGTTTGAATTCAGCCTATCTACACGGAAGAGTCTTTGCGGACAGGTTATTCGCATAAATCTATGGCCAAGGCATCAGCAAGCGCACAAAGCATGTTTAACGCCGTTGACAATATGTGCAGCGACCTACCTATCGAATCTTCTAACCAACCTAATACCACCATTGTACAATCGGTCACCTCGTCCGGTAACCTTAAAAGTCAAGAAGAACCGACCAGATACACTGACTTAGAGCGCCCCATTTCGGTTGGGAAACGCACGGCTCCTACAGATCGCATTGATGATGGTGAACACAATCATGGGAAAGCGATCGCTCCTAGTTCGGCATACAAAACCATCGGTGGTTGCTTCCCATTCGTTCAGAACACTTATGAGATAGAGGAAAACGTTACACAACCTTGCATGTCAGATAGTCAGTACTTGGAAGCGATGAACTTCAATTTTCATTCAATGCAACAAAGCAGTGGAATTAACTCTTATGGTGAGCAACACGGACAGTCACTTATACCCTTATCCGATAAGAATGTCGTCGCATCGATCACTTACCCAGGTGTTTCTAATGATCACCAGCAGAGAGCTTGGTTACAAACCACAACAGATTCCTTTTGTCCTTACGGTCCAGACTCCGTACAATCCGCCAACTGGCCCTCCTCCTCCTATCCACAGCAAAGCACTCTATCAACCGATTCTGGTATAGCCTCACCACCGTTGTCAAGCACAGAGCAATCACAGAATTTTTGCACAGTTGCAGCAGCAGCGGCAGCAGCCGTCGCAGCCTGGAGCGGTGGATGTGGTACGGATCCCAGTCGAGCACAACAGCGTCAGACATTCAGCAACATGGCTAGACCAGTTGGTGTGTTAAATGGCCTTGAAACGGGTGCGTCTCAATTCGAGCCGAGTGCACATCACACACACTCTGCCATTGACTTAGGCCACTTGATCGCACAACATTCGTCATCAGCATCTATCGACAGCACATCCACCACAGCATACTGTGAATTTTCCCGTTTTCTTCGGTGAACCGGAACAGCCTCGACGAGTAAACTGCACGACCTCCGTATGTGTACACCGAACCCCACCTAGAATACTGTTATGGGCTGTGATTTTTAACGTAAATTTATCGTTGTAAAGTTTGTGTTATATTGCTGATCGCGCGAGACCGTTGTTTCGTGAACTGTATATTACTCTCTTGATTTCTCAGTACTACCTATGATTAATTTTAAAACCTGGAACGCGTTCCTCTTCTCCCTTCTCCTCATGAAAATAAAAGTCTAACCTAAATTTCTATACGTAATTGGAGATTCCAGGAACACCTTCGCCGATTCTTTGTTTAATTCTCAGTTACAGATGAGAGTAACTGGAAAGGGGGCAACAATGAGGACCACCAATTATTTTTAGAGAGTTTGTCAATCTATACTCGACTGAGGCTGGATGAATTATTTTCCGTCGATCTGTAACTAACAGGGATGTCTATTATGATTTAGTTTTTGTTAATTAATGATCGCAAAAATCTGAAATTACTGACGACTATGGATGGTTGTTTAGGGGAATTTCCATTCTTCCGTCCATGTTGGTTTTTTACTCGGTTTTATGGTGACCGTTTTCGTCATAGATAAACCGACAGTCATTTTTCGACTAACGTTGACACCGTTTTTTATGGCCTTTGACCAACTCAAACTGGTAGTGACGGAGGTCGAAAAACGAACAAGTCGATAGTAAACAGACCCGCAACTTGTAAGTCATTTAGAATCACTGACGTTGTCCATTGGACCGAGTCGTTTGGATGTGTGAATGGCTGTCTTCGGGTAGGTCACACAACGGATTTAGGGATAACGACAATTAGATTATTTGGTAAATGGTGGTTGATGGTCCTCCGATCTGTGGGTTAGCAATCCAATCCACTGCTTCGAATTCGTCGCAATCATCGTCTTCTTCGCTCAGTCGGAGGTCAAACTGGGAAAGCGAACTAAGCGATGAAAGTGGAAAGATGTTGTATGTGGGTGTGCAGTCGTGTGGAATTCGACTAACTTAAACACTACACGCTTGCTGTACGTATATTGATTAGTCAGTCGCATCATACTGTGAGACTGCAATTCAGTTCCGAGTAGCCAAAATTCATTTTCCTAAAAAAGGGTTGTACCAAGATAAATTGCTAGTAAAGGAGACAAATCTGCATTCAGAACAGGCGCTGTTGACTCAATACTGAACATCGTGCTGCTTATAGATTGCTCCGAAACTAAGCAACAGTACATTTTATTTGGATTTATTGCCACCCATCGGCTGTGGACTGATTTATGGAAATTGAAACAGAATCATGTTAGTAGACTCCGAATTTAGCATCCAGAGAAGCAATTGACAGACTTATCCTACCTAGCGGTCAAGTGATCTTCAACAGAACTCATAAAACTGGAACAACATTGTTTGGTGCAGTGTGTTGGAATACCATGGCCAGTTTACAGATGTCAATGTTGAGTGTAAACTGTGTGCATGTTACACAAGTCTCCAGTCGGTTGCCTGGATTCGTGACGCTTCTCGGCCTCTTACAATTCCCAAAAGTGGCTAACTAAGTGATTACAAAACATCTACAACACAAACAGAACGAATAAATTCGGAAAGTTTCAGTCCCTTGTTTGACGAACACTTAACCAGTGATTAAGAAAACAGTGTTGCAGTCAAACTACATCATATTATGAAATGTCCGGTGTAATTGCAACTGGTCTGTTAGTTACCATTCTTGGAGGTTCACTTTTACGGATACGACCACCTCATAGGGAGACGATTATTGCGTTTCATTCCGGTGGTGTGCGAAAGCTGTCCGGTTGATCTGCGTGTGTGCGCACATTTGTGCGTTGCTACCCTGAGGCTAGCAACACGAACTGGATGGACTTGACGCACCAGGGTAGCAGGATGGGACACACAACCACGCTCTGCTCTTCCGCCTCATTTGCTGATTTCACGCAAGAGCGCGCACCGACCCCACGTCCGATGCCCGGGTAGCCAACCCGTCTATCTGCCGGTCGAACGTGCGAGTCAGGTGGAGAGGGCGAGCGCACACAGAACCGCTGATAGAACAACAGCCAGCTACGAGACTTGTGAGGGTGAGTGTATAAGCGTACGTGTGCGTGCGTGCGTGAGTGCGCGTACGTCTGAAAGAAAAGCTGGATGAAGACTGGGGAGGCTAGATAGGAGAGGTAGAAAATGTGCTAGAGGACGACGTCGACGACATCGACGGCGACGACAACAACAATAATCTGCTTTGGCACTGAATACCAACGCTACCATCATTCATTGACTCGGTTACAATTTCGGTGATTATCCCATTGGAGGTTGAATCGGTGGGTCATCGAAAATCATGTCGGAGTGATTATAGGTTTTAGATGAGACCCAACTGTGAAAAGTCAGGGCTGACTTTGTGCCCATATTCTATCAGGATGCTTGCATCTGTGCGTCCCATCGCAGTGGGTGAAAGAAGTTTCTGGCTAAGGTCGTGCGGATAAAAGGGGAGCTGTTTAACCTGAACGTGTTAGCCTAGTTTTCCGCGTATCTGATGCACCATTCACCTAAGTTTACCCCTTGTAACCATCATTCTGCGTTTTACTTGGTCAACTTCACTTATTATCCACAAGTTATTTGGTTCAGATTCTTTCCACGAAGATCATTGAGGGTTCCCACATGTTATTAATTTGATACATATATCAGTTACTTCTTTAACAAAAAGATAGTTGGTTGACGAATGTCAGAACACTGGTGTCAACGCGTGGATTTGCCACTTAGCGAACAAAATAGGTATATCTATTAAACTCTCTCTTACGGAAGCAGTAGCTAGGATTCTATCCCAGTGATACCAAACTACATGGGCCCAACTAACAGTGTTCTATTTAAGAAATAGCCAACGCTACACATTCGATCTGAGTAGTTCGAGCCAAGTCATGGTGAACGGTGTTAATCAGTGTAGATTTAAAACCACAAAACTAAAGAGGTTTACAACAAAAAAACCTACAGAACAGGCTTACATCAAATGTTATCAAAAGTAGGTCGCGGTCAGCTAATGAAAACAAGAGGTATGTATTGTCTAAATTGGTGTACGAAATCGTACACACAAACTAACTTGTAATGAAAATGAGGTGACTGAAAATAGTGAAATTGGAACAAGTTTTTTTGACATTATCATTGCGTCTTGGACTGTATTCGGGCTATCCTAGGAAGGATGTGTAGTTTTGTCGAAGAATGTAAGCAAACTGAATAGAACACACTGAATATATTGTAGGAGGTCACACATCAGAGTATAAGGTGTACATTAGGCCTTGAGACACAAAGTGTAGCCCACAAGTCGAAGTGCGATTCAGTGTATGCACATACTCGTGTCTCAACGCAGAGTTTATCTTCCGGGCTAATTTACTGGATATTTCCGAGTACTTCGTTAATTTACACAAGCTGATGCAAGCAGACAGAAGCAATATGGACAGGTTTTATTTTAAATTTCCAGGGAAACCTCCGACATCCAGTGTGTCTTATAGGATTCATAACTTCAGCTCGAGTGACCGATGATTTTTTGACGAGATGCAAAGTGGCTAGAAAAAGTTAACTAAACTAAGAATTACTGATATCAGAAAGTTCATTTTTTCCGGCATTATTTCACTGATTGCATTATCAGGTTGGCTGTTCATCTGAAGCAACTGTTATCCTCAAATGATTTGATAATAATCAACAGTTTCAAAGCCGCTTATTGATTCTTATAGAGTTTTGTAATCACAGCAAACAGTACTGGCGGAATACAAGCTGCCAACTTGAGAATGATAAGATTCGTCTGATGGCGGTTTCCAGTATGCCCATGATGTCTTAAGATTGATCATATTAACTGTAACAGTTGTTTCCAAAAAAACCACAAAGGAGAGGAGGACTCTTTTCAATGGGTGCACAAATACTCACAACATAACTGATCAAACTGTCGGCTGAAATGTCATCACGATCATTCGGGCTATCCAGTGCGTTCTTTCTGAAAGGATTCTGCACCTTATGTAGCTTCTGTGAAATTTTACTCCCACGTAAGCTCAGTTGTCTTTGGCCAAGGTCACTTGTACAGGTTCACTCAAACTCTGAGTTCCTCTTGAAATACTCCAGGCGATAAAACTGAAACCAATCACTGGCATTGAGGGGATAAGTAGTGTTACTAAGTGATCCCAAGTGCATAGTGGAATGTCGATTAAAACATTGGACAAGCTATTCAACCACTAGTGTTTCAATCAGCTTGATATCTGTTGGTTAGATCGCATATCAAACAAAATTCACAGAGGTTTTCCTGATAGTCATCTTGTCGTAAATATGCCTTGTTAACAAACGAACCACTCACCAATAACACCAGAAAGCATTTATTGGGAGATGTTGATATTTCGCTTGCTGTCTTCAGTTGGGAACGTAAAGCATTAAAAATATATGACATGCAGATGGTAATAGTACTAGAAACGGTCAACGACTGGGTTCACATGAAGCGAGGAGTGTTATCATTTCCAAGACTCCAGTCTAATGCTTCTTTTCGAAAAAGGCTGGCTGGAAAGTCTATCTGAATGCGAAGGCTGCAATCAAATGTGAGTGATGGTCAACTTGAAAAAAACTTCCAATATAGACAGACTGCGTGAGTCAACAGTTTATGGACACAGAGGGCCGGAAGACGAGTATTGGTTAACATTGCCTCAAAATAAGAAAACGGTTTAGGATTCTGATTGCACAATAATACTTTGAACGAGTTGGAGGGGTCAACCATATGACCTATTTTCATGATGGGCTTTGCGATGGAGGAAGTCGGCTGTTGTCAGTCCTCGTTTCATGTACCGGTTATATTGATGCTGATATCCGCAAGTCCTATACGTTTTTAATGTTTTATGTTCGTGAATGAAGAAAGCAAACGAAATGTCAACATCTCCCGATGTATGTACTCTCGTGTTATTGATGAAACAGATCAAGGAAACTCAGTGTTTTAAACGAACTTGTGTGGATGTGAGTGCATTCAGATGAGACATTTCCTGTCTCTAATTCGTTAAGGCAGGAAAGATAAACATTGAAATCCCAGCAAGAACTATTTGCCTGGTGATTTGCTCCAGAAAGAATGCTCCATTTGAATTATATCTTTCAGAAAATTTGCGTATGATTTTTGGCCAAGCGAATCCGACTATTGATCTAAAGCATGTGAGGCTGAATACGTATATAAATATATACGTTTTGTTACTGCATTTCAAAACTAATAGAACCGACATAAAGGTTAATCAGGAACCATAATTCAATTCGTAATTTGTGAACGTTTTACAACCTACTTAAAATTTGATAAACAGATTGGGAATAACACAACGTTACGAGCAAGTTGTAATACTCTACGTTTCAACCACTTCGGGTGGCCTTTCTCAGGAGTTGACTAGTTGGCTTCGGTTGACCCTTTAATTCTAACTTCTTATCTCTGTTCCCACCACACCACCCCTCAACATTCCTCATATTGTATAAATGAAGTCCAAGCTGATAGTTACATTCCAACAATGTCAAGTTTTGACAAAATGCCATGGCGTTCTCGTCTAATTTTTTATTTGACAGAAGCTACAGTATTGGCAATAATGATGGCAGTAGAAGTTGGAACAGTCGTTGTATCGGTAGTTAGTCAATATGCCCAAAACAGCTGACGTTGTTCTCAAGGCGGGCTAGACAAACAGTAGTAGTAGTTCAACAAAATCGCAATAGCCTGAGGCAAATGTGTTCGGTGAATCGGTCATCTCCACCCACATTGCCACATCGGCGAACCTGTCATCCATCTTCCGCGGCTCGAATCGATTCGGGAATGCGCGTCGAGGACGCGGACAATATTACGGTGAGTGGGTTGGTGGGTCACCGATCAATCTGTCAACCATGTCAGCTAGACTGTTCTGGGGTTAACGGGTTGGTGAGGTGAGCGGTTTATGAGGGGTGGGAATTGGAGACAGAAAGAGTGAGCGGTGTTGTTGTGCCTGCCTCTTGTAAGAAGTTTGAATAGTTGATAGCTTGAAGGCACTCAACTGTGTTTTCAGTTCATCACTCAGTTTCGACCAGTGTGCCTCGATGCTGGAATTATAATATGGATGTAGGTGACCTTGGGTTTGAAAAACTGCGATGTTGTTTTCAGTCCCGAAAATGGTTTCAGGTTTAGAGAACGAATAAAAAATTCTAAGTTTTCTAATGTTGTGGCAAAATCAAACGCTGTAATAACAAAACAAAAGGGTACCTTGTCAAACGGACGTTTCAGTTGTTCCACTGATAAAACAGCATTGAATTTACCTCCACTGGAATATGTTAGTTGTCATGATAATTTTAAGTGAATTTTAATGTGAATTCACACAGGGTTTGTCCCTTACAACAAGTGATCGTAAACTTTAGGAACTACCTACAGAAGAATATCGGCAAAAAATGCTTATCACAGTTACACAGCTAGTTCAGTTTTGACTTCTATAGGATTTGTAGAGTTGTTAAATTCCTAACGAGCTAAGTAGTATCGATCAGATTTTACTTTTTTTCTGTTTCCAAAAGAATATGTTCCTCCTTCATCCACATTCATTGCCACACTTCTCTATCGATTTTTACCAGTAATAAGGTTATAGTGTTTCGATATCGCACTCGAAATGAAGAGAGGGTACATTACACTCTGGGTCATTGTCTGTCTTTCCGTAACCTGCAAAAAGGTTAGCAAGATTTGTACATGTAAGTTGTTTGCACCGTTATCTCTTGACAAATTAATTTGCTTAATCATAGTTTATCGTTTCGTTTGAACAGAATTTCATACAGTTTCAATCCAATGGAGTGACAAATGGTGACGTCAAAATTTAAGTAACCGAAATTAAAAAAACAGGGAAATTCAGAGCATGCTATCTGTCAAATGTAGAGGATTGCACGGTTAACAGTGCTGAACAGTTGACAATTCTCTCCAACAGAGTAGCAAAGATTAATACTCCCAATTATCATGTGAAAGTTACATGTGTGGTGTGTTAATAAAAAAAAGAGGACAAAAATAAGAAAGGTTTCTCTCTAGATCAAAAGCTCTTCAGTTCACAAGGGTGCTATCAGAGTCAGGGCCCGCATCAGGACGCAGAAGTGTTCTGCATAATGAGATAACCGTCAGAAGGTAGCAACAATCAACGCCAAGCTCCTTGCTTAAACTTTTCCTAGGTTTTCAGGGAACATAGAAAAGTCACTGGGCATAAATGAGTGATTGCGTAGGAAGGCACTTCCAGTCGAAAAATCGCTTTGGAAGAAGAAGAACACGTGATACCACGAAAAGTGTTTATGATAGGTGACTAAGGAATAGAGTCCAGGTCACAGACCATAGTATGGAAGGCCGATTGAATGGTGACATTGTGAGAGTCGGTCCTGTACTTCACAACCTTAACTGCCCTGGCAAATCAGCTTCGGCAGCAGTCCACTATAGTAACGCCCAGTACAGCGGCTGCGCCGTCGTGAACTGTGATGAAGTCGGGTTTGATAAACGAGCTGGCCGTTGGTATTCAAGCCTTCTCGAAGACTGTGACCCGGATTGCGTAGCCCTTTTGCCAGGTTATTGACCACGCGCTTTTGCCGAGCACAACGCACATCGTAGTCTTACAGCTGCAGAATTCACGAAAGAGTCAGCCAGCGGTTGTGCGGTGGAGTCACAAGATGTTAGACCCACATTTTGACCCTTATCACCCTCTGACTGGTTGTACATTAGATTACAGTTGCAAACACGAGTAGTCTAAGATAGAACAAGAGTGTAATGATATATAAGATTTTCCATTATAAATTTTCCCTACAAATCAAGCAAGTTACACTATAATGGTCATGTCCAGTAGATAGGCTCGAACTCAGATGGGTACAAAACGAGAGTGGGTCGCTGTTCACGATGAGGATATCTTTACGTGAAGGCTGAACGCTTACAATACCGGCCTCGTTTATATGTGGCAATGACAGTTTCACCAGCTTACAGGCTATCATTTTTGATACTACCGTTCGCACTGGAGACACTGTGAATGGCTGCGGGGATTTTTGCTACTTGGGTAGCAACTTGTCGACAGATCTGTCCGTGGACCGCGAGTTGAGAGCGCGTGTGGCGAAGGCTAGCGCTGCTTTCGGACGTCTTGAAAGGCGTGTCTGGAAGAATCACAGCCTGAAGATGGCCACGAAGCTGTGTGTCTACCGCTCAATGGTGCTGTCTATCCTGCTGTACGGCAGTGAGACGTGGACACTGTATCAGCGGAACGTGAGCTATTTGAGCCGTTTCCATGTTCAGTGTCTGAGGCGCATCTTGGGTATTCGGTGGTCGGACATGATTCCGAACACTGAGGTAATGCGGCGAGCGGACATGGACGGGATGGAAGCCATGTTGATGCTGAACCAGCTCCGTTGGCTCGGTCACGTCCGTCGGATGGGCGATGACCGTATCCCGAAGCAGTTACTGTACGGACAAGTGAAGTCAGGTAAGCGAAATCCCGGTGGCCAGAAGCGGAGGTACCAGGATGTTGTGCAGGTAAGTCTTTCACGTTGTAACATTGATTTTAGATATTGGGAAGATTCGGCGTTGAACCGGACGGCCTGGAGAAATACGGTTCGGGCGGGCATCCGAAAGTTCAACGAGCAAATATTGCGCGGTCGCGAGCGGTACGCAAAGGAACCATCGGTGCCATAGGTCGCGGTGACGCGACTATATGGCGTTGCGATGCGTTCGGCCGCGAATGCGCTGGCCTTTTGGGGTTAGTAGGTCACCAACGTACTCATAGTACCCCGTCCGCGAAGAGGCGGCGAGTACGTTAGGTTCAGGTAGGTCATATCGGTGTATTCATTATTCTTCTGTTACTGACTGCATTGGCCAACATTCTGGTGGTTGACGGTTAATCCGCTTCTCTTTTTAGAAACTTGAGTGCCTGTGGTCTTCTATCCATTCTTTTCTTCGGCTTGTTGCTGTATTGTATGATGAATGGTCTACCTGGCTTTTCATAGTTCAATGAGAATTTTGCTTTTCATCCCTATCTTCTCTGGGATGCACTAACCTGCACTCCCATACTGCAATGCCTCTTGTATTACACTTCATAAATCTTTCTTCTTAGTATAGATCTCGTCATTGTAGCCTCTCTCTCTGTTTACTTTCCGAGAGATAATAGTTTCCCTTCCATATTAGCCAATCAAGTGGCTAACTAGCATTGGCCGGCTGGACAGAATGGCCCCACTGGCACACCTCCCAGCCTTATTCCTTCGGGTTTACACTGGATATGTGGTGTGTGGGTGGAACTGCAATTGGTGCAGCGCAAGCCAGTTGCAGTGATGGCTAAGCGCAGGCGTCCTTTGGCTTCGGTCACAGTGACAGGCTACTCCGAATCGGATGCCGCCAACCGTGTTGGGGGTGGGTGAATTTTGAACACAAACAAGTTAAGAATCAGTTGACTCTTCATCCATTATTCCAGTGATTAAACTTGTGTGAATTCTCCTAAACGTAACTCGAACGAAACCTCGGGTGTGTCATGGTTGTGATAAACAACACGAACACATTGCACTACCCAACAGGATTCCTTTTCTCGTTTTATTTTTTCTCAATCAACAGAAAGTTTCGCCTTTCTGGGGGAAGGCTTATTAGATGATTGAACTCCCATAGCATACGGAAGTGCTGGATAGAAACTACTAACCTATGCACAACTCTTGTCCGTTTGTTGTTGTAAGGTAAGCAGAAAAGTTTACCAAAAGTTTAGCTATCGTTGTTTGTATTCCTAAACATACCATGAAAATCTCAACAAGCACAGGCCCTGTCAAGCTTCACCTTCCGATGTTCAAAATAGGGGTGCAATTTTCTGCTAACTTCAGCTTAAAGATAATCATTAAACGGTGGAAAAAGACTCTACTCAATCTTCTGTCATGCAGCAGGTTAAAAGAAATTGGGTACTCTAACGAAGTTCTGAATTTTGTCCGCGTGATGTGTTCACCAGCGGATAGTCGAAACTTGAAAATCGCCCAGGCAGTTGGGACACTGCTATGAACCATGGTGTGAAAGTTGGTCATGCTGTTACAGATGCACATGCGTGAAACCATGCTGCAATTGTATGTCTGACTGTCTTGGTATGAGGTTTCGCTCTTGATTCTATTAGTGCGTGCACGTCATATTAAAATTTCCACTTGTCAGCGTTCACATATTGCACATGCTTCGATGGTTGACAGTTCAATAGCTGACTTCCTGACGTTGTAAACCCCGAAATTCATGATGGGATGGGCTATTCCTTTTGTCTTGTATTTTTACGACAGTTGCACTATGCCCCATTTTAATTGTTTTTGTCCTCCGACCTGATGTGACTTGCAACGACAAATAGCAGTTCTGTTGTTACTAATCGTATGTGGATATCGCCGTAGCAAATTGTGTCGATAACTGGCCAACTATCAACCAGTAAGTATACGGACTGACATCGTGCACATCTTCAGGTTGTACATAAGTGTGCAAAACAACTAGTTTTCTTTCACAAGGTTCTAACGTTTGTAACCTGTAAATCAGGTTCCATTTCAACAAGTTTGCTTCCAGTTGGTGGGACTGATCTGCGGAACAGGCCGGCTAACATGACCAATAAGAATTTGCGTCTAATAAGTGTTAATACCATTGGGACGTATTAGACTCATATCAGGCGGCCGGAGTGATCATAGAAGTCATACGAGCTCTTTAGCAGTACCAAAACATGACACCCACGGTATGAAATTTGTATCGGCCAATCAGTGAGACTTGGAAAACTGAGGAAATTTGCGTTTCTGATGATATACGAATTTTTTCAGGTAGCCGGTCAAGTTAGCACTGCTATTGCACTTGGGCTCATAACTTCTTTTAGCCGTAGGCAGTGGTGAATCCAGTGAATCCTTTTTGCAGTGTTGGATGGAATGTACCAGATAGTCGCACGATACTCAAGTATATTTCTGTCTGAACTCTGTTACGTCCACTCAGTTCAAGATTTGTACTGGGCTACGTAAGGCGTTTTGATGTAGTTTATGAAACCTGTAAGATGGTACTCACAGGGAGTGAATTTCGGGTCCTCTTCACTACAAGATACTAATTTTGATGTGTGAAACTGAGACAGGTGTAAGATTCTGTCGTGACAGAAATATAGGTGTTTGTATTAAGCATCTGAGGTTGAACACCACTCGGCATGTTGAAAATCAACAGTTAGCAGCGAAGTGCCAAATTTGACCAGTAGCCTGTTAATTGTGTTAAAATTAGAGGAGCTTATCGATTGGATATATCTCACAGGTTATGCACAGTTATATGGTTCAAAACTAAGTTGTGAACAAGAATGGCGATGAACAACTCGCCTGCTGTCAGATTAAGGCAGTTCTAGTCACGAAACATGGGTGTGATTGTAGTAATTGTTAACTTGTGCTCATTTTTACCATGTTAAAGCTCTGAGACACACCGTTCAGTTTATCCATCCCAATTGCTAACAATTTTATTGGCTGCTTTTTCCACTCTGTAGGATTAAAGTATCGATTAAATCGTTTCTGCAAACGTTCTATTTCCCCACTAAACACCAACGGCAAGAATATGAAATCTGCATCATTACATAGTGGTTGCGAAATTCTGTTAATCAATCGCTGCTCCTTGTTGTAGTTTTCTTAATTTGATTCACTCATACCACATAGGTGAGAAGGACGCTGTTCGTTTCAGCTACATGTGAGGTTGGTCAGGACCACGAGAAGCCTGATTCAACATGCTGCTCAACGGTTAAAGTAATACTTAGTATCAACAGGTTTCATACCCAATTACAGCGACTGGATGAAGCTGGTCAGAACGAGATTTTAAAGCACAACTCTTGTTTTCTAAGCCGAAAATGGTGGGGCATGAACCACGCACTTAACCTCCATGTCATACTCTCGCCAACGTAACCAATGAAAGTGTCAACACGGTGATTGGTGGTTGGACGAGACGACACTAGTAACACAGTAAAACTGGCTCCAAAAATGATCGGAGCTTTGAACGATCTCTCTGACAGACTGTGTTTAGTCGTTCACGTGCTCCCGCTCTGTTGTAATTAGCAGTTCGAACCCAATACTGACCCTCTACATACATTTGACTCATGACCTGTTACCTTCCGCCTCGTTTAATTTCTTACGTCTAGCCTGTCTTAGGCAGCACCAAATTAGCAACCAGTTCATCTGGTCTGGGGAAGCTTCAGTGTCATGAATGAAACGTTACCAGTAAAACAGCTAAGGATTACCCACACGTTGTTTTTTAGATTATGGATGCCAAGTCGGTCTCGAGCACAATCTAGCAAAAAACGAACAGTGTTTGTGCACATGATGGACTGCCGCTAATTTGAAGATAATCGATTGAACCGCTTCGTTACAAGTTGGGTTTATTTAACCAACAAGCTTCGGCTAATGACATTTGGTTTGCTGGTTCGACTCTACATCAGTCTACCTCTAATTGACGAATCCGAAATAGAAAGAACCCGGTCTTGGAATGCACACTGGTGAGTCTACAGTTGACCCCATCGCTCACATGTCCTTGCCGTCAATATTGTTGCTTTTTAAGTCAACGCCGATCGGTGGTTCCGGTCTGTGACAGGTTATCGACAATCGAACTCGTTTCCGCCATACCAAGTCGTGAATGGAAGGGGTGGCATGACCAGAACTCGACTCACCTTCTGTTGATCGATGTGGTAATCGCTGGCAACATTCCTGAGTAGATTGTAGCATACGCGTACAGTCCAGGATTGAACAAGCACACCAACACACAAACAGTAACAATGACTACCGCTGCGACCGAAACTCGTCGGAATCATACACGACGTGCGTACGCCCCACTGCTTTTAACAACCGAAGTTGTGACAGCAACCCAGTCTACTATCATGTGGTATGCGTAAACACACGCAGGCATGGTCCCTTTTCCTCTTTTATATTGTCGGACTCGCCTTTTGTTCAACAAAAATTATGTATTCTTTCATCCATCCTTTAATATGGGTTTGCTGTTTAATAGAATAGCCGACCGCATGGTGGCAGTTTGATGCTAGACGGAAATAAAGGTCACTGTGTGGTTTCTTGCCGACTTGAGCAAATGCTGCTGAAGTCCAGCATATTTTATTTATGTGTACACATAGTTTATGGGATTAGGGTAGCATGATCGAATAGTGAATTGTTATGATTGACTCACAGCTGATACCGAACCCCGACACAGTGCTTTCCGGTGTGTGTATGTGTGTGAAGAAGAGAGGCAGGGAACGACAAACCGTGGAGAAACGAGGTACACGGGTAGCGTACGCTTCCAACCACTGAAATGTGTGTGTACTAAGCCGCACGCAGCAACTCCGTTTCATCGGCTTATTCACCCAGCCGATTTGGTCACATCAGATCGGGGTACCACTATAGTGACTAGTCTATTATGCGGAAGCTGAGATTATCTGTAAGCGATGTTCACTTTATATCAAACAAATATCTATTGACATCAGAAATCAAGCAAATACTCCCAGCTTAGCTGAGGACGTTGATTTCGAGTCGACAGACAAATCCTGCTACCGGAGCCGCTGAGTCGAGTTAACAGAACACTTGCCGTATTTTCGCGTGAAACAATCCGGTAGCCAAAGCAGCAACCATAAAAGATTGTAGGTAAGATTTTATGTGACAGACTAATTCTGTGATGTTTGGTGTGCAGTTACTGGCATATCATACAACAGTCCCCTCACTGGCAAATAGATGAAGTTTCAACTATTCACCGAAACAAACATACTTAGTACCGATGAACGTCGTCATGAACAAAACTCGAACCTACTAATTCTTTTTGAAAGAGACTGGCTGAAAAGCCCAAGTGAACGCATAATTTGTTAGCAGTCATGGGTTGTCCTCTAGTTACATCAATCCCTTCCGTTAAACATTCTGCCAGACCTGTTAATCGTTGATTATATTACCACATTAAGCAGTTATCGGTCAACAACGGTTTTCTGGCCGAAGCGTCGAAGGGGAAAAAGAAAGAATGCAGATGAAGTATAAAGCTGTGTAAAAATATCTGAACAAGATTGTGGAAGACGGTGAAGGAATACAAAAGGGTGTGAGCATCGCAATGAACTGTTTAAATATAAAACCGTGTAAACTCTGATATGCCGTGTTGAATTAAGTGTAGTCAATCAGGTACAAGATGCTTGTAAACTAGCTAAGCCGACTTGAAAACTCACCTCTCATATTTGGTAATTTTGTAGAAATTTTGGAAACGTGATTAGGTAGACCTGTTATCTGCACGTATTTCGAAGAGATAGTCTAGCACAGTAATTTAGTAGGGTAGAACAAAAACTGAACTCAACAGTCGTCGCCAGAGTGAACAATTTTCTCAGGCTCCATCCACTACATGATTTCACTGTCCAGATTTGTGTACCTTCAAAATGCTTCTTTCTAATTCAAGATGAATTTGCAAAAACAGCCGAACTCAGATGCCACATGAAAATCGGTGTTATTTACCTAGTATCTGTCGTGTCACTCAAAACAGTCTGTGGTTGGGATAATTTAGTTCATAGAATTCTACTGTTCTAAAGTTGATACATGAGTGCCCACTTGACTTCCAACAAATTCGGTTATCTTTCTGTCTAAAGCGAAATCTAGGTTTTCACTTGGCTCTCTTTCATCCTTAAAACGGTATGCTTCAAGCGCCTGCGGTACACTTTTCAATAGGCAAAATTTGGAACGAAATTATGAATTGCGACTGACGTTCACTTCTGTTGATGGACAGTGAGAAAGTTGGGTTGTCACCTAAACTCCGCCCACTTTTTCGAACAAGCAGAATGTTACTGACAAACAACTCATGACTGGGTATTCCAGTTAGGTTTAATTTAACCTTATGAAATAGCTGTAAACGTGCTGCTTTCTTGAACGCCTCGGCCAGTGTTCATTCGCCAGCCCGCAAAAAGAAGTCCACGGTGGACTCGATCAGAAGGCGACGCGAGATTCATACGGTTCTTCCTGGTCGTGATGTCACCTCTCACGAATTCACTCGAGGGTTTTCTCGCTAATTCCGTTGAAACGGTCTATTTTCGCGCCAGCACCTCATCGTAAATTTTGTTAACTAATTAAACTGCACTATCTGCGACGATTGCTCCATGTGCCAGCTGAGCATGTTTACCTCACTGGACGCTATTCACTAAAGTGACTGCTAGCTGGTGATCGAATAACGATATGACCACTGAGTATGAGGACCCTGACTACTCTACTAAGTAAGCGTCGCTTGGCCTGTTGAGGACTCCGTAGTCACCGGTTGGTGCGCTGTTCTGCACGGCAGAACGCTGAAGTAAATAAACGCACGCACATCACTATCCAGTTTAATCTTATTCTCTCTGGTTTTTTGGTTGAAATTTTCTTAAAAAGTATCGTTTTGTATAGTATTTTTCGTAATTTTTCTGGCGAATGGCGGCTTGGGTTACAGCGCCATCTACTCAGGCTCATGCCCATTTATGAAGGATAGAACGGAATTTGAGAAATCGCGAAACTGAGCAATCGAGAAAGTCTAGTATCTTTCTTGATCAGTTCATCTGTTACTCACACATTTTCAAGGAGAAATGGCAATAGTGTCATTGAGTTTTCTTCACCAAACGCTAGGCTCCAACAGCAGTCACCCAAGGAAGAAATAAACCACTCACTCAAAGCCAGCAGAAGGCTGAAGGTGCTTCAACGACAAAATAATTCAGTCTATGCGTACCGGCATACGGAAACAAACATTTAGGATGTTAAACCATAATACAAGTCAGTATAGGACCACCTGAGTTCATGGAACAGCACCTGCTGATAGTTTCAAAACGGTCTTTATTACTCCAACTTCTAAATCTATTCTAAGGGTTATTTTTTCTAACTATTACAATGAGGACCTGCAAACTGCTAACATTGTGTCCGAACTTGGTGTGTCATAACTCGTGACACAAACGGAAGTTAGTGAAACGGGTGTTCCGAGTGAAATAAGGCAAGATCGGAGCATCGAGAACTTTATATATTGTGCAGCTGACAACGGCGAGTTGCAGTTGTCGAACAGTTCTGAAGCCTGAACGTCTACAAGGCAAGCTAAAGGGACAATAAAATATGGTCGTAGTTCTTTGAAAGATTTGGCTGAATCACCTCAGCAAATAACGTTAACGTTACCGCTGTTCTTAAGTGAATATTTCTCATTTCTCAGTCACAGTAAAACCAAGAACTGTTGACGGACTTTTGTGCGAATGTAGGACAACTAAACTTGGCCGAGAAAGTTACGTTTATGTGAATGGGGAGTGTTTGTATTAATTTGTGAGATATGGCCTAATCGATCAATTTTCCTTGGTTATCTTGTACGAATCTCTTATAATCCTTTGAATGACTAAAATATGTCTCTTAGGCCGTCATATTTTTTGTGAAAAAAAACAACAACAGATAGTGACACCGCGACAATGATGAATGGTGCGCCCAAATTTACTTAAGCGTTAGTTTATTCCAAATGAATCTCGGCTACTTACCAGGAGCTCGGTAACCATCGTTTTTCACCCAGTTAGTAAAACCCATACATTGTGTCATTCTTCTATGACTGGTTTTGCCGATTTGTTAGCCCACATCAGAAAACCGGACAGGGTGTTCAGCTACACGATCAGCCTGTCATCACCACCACCACTACAATCATCATCATCATCATCATCATCATCATCATCATCATCACAGTCAGCAATATAGTAATGGTTGTTACTAATGCATATTTAGAATACAGCAGGTTCAATGTCATTAAGTCATAATACTACTTTGTTTAGATCATGCAGTCGACACTTCTTTAAGACATTTGCCGTATCCTGCCCACAAGGACTACTGAAGGTAATCGTCACAGTATAGACAATGACGTGACCACCTGCAATGAAAATCGCATCTACTTCGATGTAAATGATGTATACTAGCACAACTAGTTCACTGCCTTGGACACAAACGAACAACCACAAAACCTGTTGTGAATGTCCTCACACATGAGATTTGCAAAATCAGTGGTACAGCTGCATCTTTGCTCTATTGGATTATCTGCACATTACATTCTTTCTGCAATATCTTGCTTCTTCAAAACTTCCACGGAGTTTTGGGGCTACTGATCTATCTTGTCATATCTGCTTGACCAGTTTCATGATCTGTTTTGAGTCGGTGTAAGCCCTGCAAGCCCTACTATTCATTTGCCCTTTACATAATTTTCTGTGTGTAGAACTTTATACTGAGGCAGAGAGAGTTGAACGTTGGCTCAATGGTGATTTGTGAACCTCCCAAGTTTTTCGCATATTATGAATGATATTGATAGTTAGTCTGGTTGTCAAAAGCTTGCTGCGAAGGCTCGGAATAGCAGCAGTGACAGGATTACTTAACCCTCCTAGTCGCAAATACAATCAATCAGCAATCCACTTGGTGAACGAGAAACGTCACTGGACACTATTATGGTAAGATCCTAAGTCACCATCACGCGCATAATGAAGACCACATTTAAAAGACAACTCTCAAATAGATAAATTCAATCCATCAGTGAATAGGATACTGCATTCCAACAACCTACCCAAACTTCTGCGTAACAGCCGTCGTCGTTGGTGGGATCAATCATTTAGTCATTCTGAACAAACTTTCCCTGGACACAAGCTCTGCGCCAGCATGTACAGAAGTGCCGTAGGCGACAGACGCTTTTTGGTCGTTTCTTTTCAACCTGAAATCAGTAAGCTCATTCGGACTGAATGCCAATTTACCGGCTTTTCGTTAACATCACCAGTAAACTTGTCTCACCACCTAACAAGTTTGAGTTCACGACTCATCGTTAATCGGGAACCGGCTGATCCAACTCGACGGTGTGTGAGAGAGAGCAGACGTACGTGACTGTGTGGATGTTCGTTAACTGTTAAAATGTTGGAACCAGTAGTCCCAGCGTCTTGGAGACAATAACGATGAGTCGCGCCTAGGACCATGTTGAACGCCCATCGCTTCGGGCCAGGTGATTACCAGTTTGTCAACATGGTAACACATCAGTGTCGCTGTGCCGTGGAAGCGCGTGGCGCGCGACGCGTCTCTTTTAAAGGAAAATCAGTTGGGACAAGAGATAGGACAAGTTGTCAGTGCAGTGACACAGCTCGTGAGTCTAGTTAGTTGATAGCCAAGATTGGTAGTGGCTAGCTCAGCTTTTAAAACCACAAAAATAACACGATCGCAAAACTGACCGGGCTGCCAATAACCGATGGTAGAAAACAAAACGGAGAAATGAGTTTTTCAATATGTTTGTTTATTTTGCGTGCCTAGACAGGGAGAAAAGCGTGACTGCACTGTTGTAAACTCGAGTCATGTGAAATACTTTTGCGCGAGTACCGTGAATAATTTTTAAACATCTGTATTATTGGTGTTAAATTACACTTCACATAACACATACGCACCTGATCACAGACTTGCAGGTTCATCCACCTCACCCGTTTATCAATACTTATGTTCTTTCTAAATCTGACAAACCAAATCTGGGAATAGTGAACTCTAATGTGTGTCACAATAGTACCAATAGAACAGAAGTGTTTACGCTTTTGAGTGGTTTACTACAAGAAATCCGCGAAATAAAATCATTATTTGGATGAGGTTGGATACTTTTATGTAAGTATTGTCTTGTTAGAAAGTGGCTCTAGTCAGTACGTGTGACATAGTGAATAGTATTTCAAACCTGCTCACTAAATTGACTGAAAAGGTAGAATTTTGTTTCTCATCCACTGTATTCTGTTCACTCATGCTTATAGCTATGAATGCGCCTTAAACAATCACTGATTCATAGTCGATGAGTTTCTTGCCTATGTACATTACGCCCTTTTGATGACCATTCCAGTGTCATCTATGAGCACCAGGATTGTCCAGAAAGAATTTCCGCCTGTCCCCGAATTTTATTAATCCATACTGCTGTATTCACAGAAGACCACACTATACCCACTTTTAACCAATGTGAATCAAATCGAATTTTTCACCCGTCGGTAATAAAACCAGAGGCAACATCCTGTCGTCCTTCGAATGATTTTTATGGTAGATCTTTCAATATTCAAATTCGTTGCAACAGGCTCCAGTAGGCCACCTTAGATAAAGTTGGTGTTAGTCATGGTTGCTTGTCACCCATCCATGAAGCTGGATGTCTCAGGAAAATATAGAGGACAACGTTTGGTCCTCAGAATCACTGAACTCAATTTAATCAGCCTGTAGACTATTTTCTGACCTGTTTAAAACTCACTCAATTCCATACACCGTATTAAGTGGATGTACTTTCGTCTAACTGGCTGACCAGTCGAAACAACGATGACCGCTCATGCGACTTACGTTATCGATCAAACACAGTTTTGCCTGTACTCTCTAGGATTGCACTTACTTGCAGCAGATGACTCATTTTCTCTACGCTGGCGTGACTAGCACCTAGTGTGTGTGACCAATGCCCACTGTCGTTTGGCGACTCACCCGCTCTCCTTTCTTCTTTTTTACAAATCTGGGTCACTGTGGCCTTTCCTTCATCTTCGTTGGTACATTTTTTGGGTGAATGTTTTGCTTGTTTTTTAGTCTCATCTTCAATATTTTTCCTCCGTATTCTTTTTTGGGTATAACCTATGATGAACTGGTGCTTGTCATATATATTTTCAGTACTTTTCTGTTCAATTTAAGTCATAGGTGTCTATTTATTTTCAGATGGAAATAAAGACCAGTATGGCACACACCCATTTGTAGGTTAAAACCTAATTGGCCCGCAAAGCATAACTGAATGTACTTTATCTAGCGTTTAAGCCTACATATTTATCTACAAGTAAGTAGGTTGACTGGAGACGTAGTTTCAACTGGAAAACCTGCATGATCTGCGTGATCAACGCAGACTGGCTCCTCCTCATGAATTGGCACGAGCACTGGTTGGCCAGCTGTACTGGTTGTCTGATGAACACCATAGGGTAACCAAAAAGCCCCAGACTTAGTCTTCTTCAAACATCACGAAAGCTGTGATGTCACATCTAAGAAAAGATATACTGGAGGTCCCATGAGTGTGAGAACTTTCTGTTTATAGGGATACTCATGGCGAAGAAATCTGTAGTATGATACATCTTAGATATATTTTCAAATCCGACACAAGAATCTCAAACTAGTGTGCATACTGGTGCCACCGGTAAGTCCACACAAGATGTATACTACTCCTCAGTCTCTGTCAATACAGCACCCGAGGCTCTGTTGAGTTAGCAGAAACTTACAGGAAAATTTCACTGGATCAGTGTACGTTACTGAATTTGGCTCTTTAGTCACTAGAATACCACCACTAGAATCTAATGATTTTTGCACGATTTTATATTCGGTCAGGAGGTAAACTTGCCTATTCTGTCGGCATATCGTTTTTTTTTTTACACGAAATGCCCGTTTTATTTCTAGAGGTGTCGAATTGCCAAACTGAGAATATGGATAGTCTGTTAGATTCCACGTTTGTAGAGGTGTTCCTGAGAGTGCTCACAAGAAGATATCTCGATAGAATTCCTTGTATGCCTCTTGGCAAGCGTTGTGCAGACGACATTCTTGGAATTTTATTGACCGGTACACTTAAGTTTGCCTTAAAACACTATGGCGTTTACATAGATAACACTGATTAGTGCTTGTGTCAACTGATGACCGAGCACACCTAAGTAAGTAGCAACTGCATTCGGCTAGAACATTAATGAGGAACCTGGTTTAGGTGATCGCTAAACATATCACAGTGATAGGGTGCACAGCTGACACTGTCAAGAAGTTCAAGACGTTGTCGTATGTTTATAACACGAAACGGCTGACGATCTGTACCGGAATTCTAATCGAGAACTGTCAGTCCATTACACGCGGATGTTCATGGGATCGAAATCCTGGTCGCAGAAGAGCTGATTGTGATGAACACTCCAGCAGGCTTGTCAGTTAGAAGATCTAATTGTGAAAAGTTAGGTTTCGGATGGATTCGAACAGGCACTTCTGCATGCAGAATTTGAGGTGGAAAAGGTATGAACTGATAAGAGTGGTTTGATAAATTTTCGGTACTGTCTTTTTTATACATGGCGTGCTGGTTTCTCGTTAGCGACTGAGAATAGTACGCTAAAATCTAGAAATTTCTTGACGCTCGCCACCTTGACGATTTGGATAGAGTAAACCCAATGTGTTGAGTCAAAACGCCGTTGATAAATAGGCAAAACTGATAAATTCTCAAGTGGTTCTACTAAACGGATAGTTGCTCACGCGTGAATGTCTGCGTCAAAACGTCCTCCCACCATGTATCAACTACAGACCACCGCTCAATCATCCACAAGCTTGGGCAATAGCCAGACAAAACGGAAGACGGATGTTACATATGGTAATAACCGATACCCACAATCGGTTACGAAAATACGGGAACTTCGTGACAGCTAAAAGAGAAGACTGCGAACAAATAATAGTCGAAAATCAGCTGCAGAAATTAGAGGCAGCGATAGGACAGCGAGTAGCAAGAACCAACAGTAGGAAGAGAATAGCATTTGAAGAAAAGCCCTCAAAACTCGTGAAGAAGTGTGCCAACTCGAGCAACGATACGTAGATCAGAAACCTATCGAACCATCCATTATCCAACGACCAGCAAGAAGTACTCGTCAAAGGACACCAAAAAAGTATACTTGGCAAACTTAGAACACATGATGAAATCTAACGTCTGGTCGGAAGAGGCACAGCACCAAATCCGACAAACTATCGTCCCAGTCTTGACCTGCAGTAGGCCGTTCAATAATCTTACCCAACGCGAACAAGGAGCATTGAACAACGTTAAAAGGCTGAAACACACCATCATTTTGTCAGCTGATAAGGGACGGATGACAGTTATCATGGACAAGGCAGACTGCTTTGAGAAAGCAAGACAACTGCTCAACGACACAACCACCTACGACCTACTCATCGCTGATCTCACCAAAAAACTGGCCAACGAAATCAACACAGCACTGAAGAAACTAGATGCTACGCATAATATAAGCAAACAGGAACACCGGAAAATGCAGCCGAATGATACAACCACCGCTCAATTCTACGAATTACCAAAAATACACAAAAATGGTATTCCATTGCTAGCACTTGTATCTCTACCGGGCACATAGGTTCTACTAAACAATTACGTTATAAGTAGAATATCACTCAAGTGATTCCTGATTTCACATTCGAGCAGATTTTTCAGGAAGCCCCTTTCGAGTGTGCGCTCCTGTGAAAACCCGTCTTTACTACGTGCCATTACCGCGGTCGGGTTTTGAACTCAGATAATATTTTCGTGAGGCAGCCATGTTGGCCACTGCGTCAGTGACCTCGCATGAAGCAAGACTGAATTACCGCAAGCATCTGCATAACCACATTGTCCAGACTATCCGGTCCTCTCGATAGAATAACCGCCTTTTTAACTTCAATCAATGACCCTGTGACTGGGACTTCCATTCAAGTTGAAGTCACTGTTGAGCGATACTTTGACTAGTGGCAATCAAATTGGGGTTTAAATTGATAAAACAAAACAATGCTCACACGATGTGCCTTCGATAATCACATGGTGAACCTTGATGAGATCAGCTGCGTGTTTTTAGTGCTACTTGGTGCTGACTCACAAGCGGACATTCCACGACCGAGTAGAGGTGAGTTGAATGAGATATCGTACCGGTTACATGTCACGCTACGAAGCAGTGTTGTTATCTATTTCTATGAAACCACTTCTATGAACGTCGCTTGTGACCATTTACGTGCCTATCATTGGAAGGGAAACTAACGGAACACAATTTGTTTTTCACGTTCATTAACTGCATTGCTTAATCCATCAAATAACTCACATTATGCCGAATTCCTTGAAGGAATGTACAGTGCTGACCTGTGATGGCTTTCTTGTCTGAAACTAAATCCATTAAAAGTCATGCCTAGATACGAAGAACTTTGTCTTTCAATTGCGCTAACACAAAACAAAGTTGAATGAAACTGCACCGTTAAATGACAACATCTGGGTTGTTCCCATCTGTGGGAATGTCCAAGCAGTCTATCTACCGTTTCAGTTTGTTGCTCTCTGTCGTAGGCAACAAGTGCATCAGTTTTCCTTGACACAACTTACGGTGACTGGTTGTGGATTGGGATCACTGCCCCGCATGATGGGACAGGTTGACATTGCTGTTGACCCAAATTGATTTGTGGTCTGTCGGGGGGCCGAGAACAGTAGCACCATACGGGGCCACGTGACCCCGACATCTTTATTATGCTGTTGTCAAGCCACAGTCCTGCGAGCTATACGTTCTAATGACTACCCCTAACCGAACTCGGGAGATCATTATCTGTAGGGTCAGGAGGAATGGTTTTGATAACCCCTATCATTTGTCCGACGTGTGCGCAGTGCACAGCCAAGATGCAACGCGCCAGTGACACAACGCCGGCCGTTAGAACTGTGAATAGTGATTTTGCAAAACAGTAGGAAGTTATTTGTCCATTTCAGATGAAAGACTGTTCGATGAAAGGAAAAGCTGAACCAGAAACTCACATTCAATGAATCGATTGGGCGAATGGTCTGGTTTGCATTGCGCGTGTCCAATGAACCACAAGATGCTCGGCTGGCATGAGATGAACCGTTTACGATATTCGTTTTGAGAAATATTTAGTGATCATTTCATTAAGTGAGCCGGAAACCAGTAGTAGCTGACAATTGAAAATCAACTGTTTTTGTCACTGGGCTCAGTTTGTGCACACAATCAGTCGATGACCCAAGAGGGATGGACAATGTGCAGGAAAACTCTGCGTAACTAGGACGCAGAACTAATTGTGATTCATGCGGATTGCACAAGAATTCTGTTTAAATTTCACCAAGCAAATCACGCTGTGGGTCAGTTGTGTATATTGTTGCTGTTGGGTTCTCGATACGAACGAAAAACAGTACTGAAAAGTAGTTTTCTTTTATTCCACAATCACTAGATGGTGTAAGGCAAGTCATATCGGAAATGCTTTATTGTATCTGTTGGTTGGTTTTCAGTTGCGTACATCATATCTACACTTCAATTATCTATCGATAGATCGGCGAATTGTTGCACAAACAGGTAGCTGGGCTGGTTGAAACCAAACATTGGTGTTAAATCATATTGTGGCCAATTTGCAAAGTATAAACCACTGTTTGTTCGCCGGTCCATTGCTTTCCTTGGGTGACTGTTAAACCTCTTGGCTACAATTACTCACAGATTCATATTAAATGAGTGGTATTTGATGCAAAGATGCAAAGTGCGTCTATCAGACTTACGTGGTCAGCGTGAACGCGGCTTATTGTGGTCACTTTCTCTCGATATTATCGTGTATTAAATGTGTCATATCCAGTAGAAAGCTACTCGGGCGAATAACTTTAAGACTTTCCTGATAGAATTGATTTTTCCTATTGGACGAAGATACACGTTGCATTCGAACTCCGGATGAGTAATAACTTAAAAACGGTAGTGTGAAAGCCACAACAAACTGCGAGCAGTATTCAGCTTGTGGTGGCCGAATTTCACTATTACCCATCAGCAGTCAAACAGTACTTTTCAGATGCAGTGACTCCTGAGGTTTCGGCTGAGCTGTAAAGTAGTGGTCTTGGGAGTTACCCAGAGGAGTCAGTGGCAGTTACTGTTTTCTATCGGGGTGATCGAGAAACCTAATACTCACAGCAGGCTATGGAGTAACATCTAAACGTGGAGGTTTGCTTGCTCTTGATGTTAGGTCAGTGGAGCATTGACCAAGGTGCTCGCTTCAGAAGCCAGTGGACTTCAACTCTCAGCGACAGTTAGAGTATTTCGTAATGTTGCGCTCTAACAAAATTAGAAAATAAATCCATAGGCTGTATTCGAAAGTGCAGAGCAAAGATAACCGAGTGGGAGAACTGTCATCACACTTAAGTGAGGTTGAGCACTTGGACCTATAGAACCTACCTTAAATAAGTACGTCACAGAACTGATTGAAGTTGACTCCCACATTGTAAATGGTGCTCCGATTAATATTGTGCGCTGCACTTGCATTCACGGGATGGGAAACTATGTTGTTAACCGTTCGGTAGTCTTGATACTTGACATATTGAACAGATATAACTTGGGGAATAGCCTGCGCAATAACCAATCGTCGTCGATCACTGGGAGCTGACACATCCGGTAATCTGGTGAGAGATACGACCGAGCAAGCTTTCTGCCCGAAAACTTAAAGCTAATTAAAAGTAAGTGACCGAACATTTTTTTCAGCAACTGAAAAATCCTCGTGATTGGTTAAAATTTAGATAATCATACGTTCTGTTCTATCTGTATGAACATTATTCTTGGAGAAAGCAATAATGGTGCACTACTTCAAAATTGGATGACCCGAAGAAGTTTGAAGCCTTTTGTTGTGGCTGGTCGAAGGATGCATTCCAAATTGGTGCTGGTCACGGGATCATTGTTGCTTTATTTGACGTTTCTACTGAGTGTTGGTATTATGGCATTTCAGATGTACAGCAACACAGTGGTAGTTGACAAAAGTGCAGCACAATGTATGGGAAACCGTAGCTGAGCTTTACAAACTAAAAAAGAAAATGTGAAAACGTCGAACAAAAATTTAGAGCAATACAAGCTGACTTTTGAATGATGAATACCACTTATCCTTTCAACACAAACTACGTTTCCGGAGAAGCTGACCGTACACTACTTTCCCGAACAACATCGCTAGTCTCGGGGAACACGTGCTGAACCGACCTTATGCAAATTAGCCCACAATTTATCACCGACCTGACGAAGTAGCGACTGAGTGACCCAGTTCTAGCGATTCTACTGTCAAGTGACTGAAACTCCACTACAACTGGTACTTTCAGCGGAAGTCCGCATTTCACATAAGTGTACCTGGTCAACCACTCACTCATCAAGCAGGTTGTGCCTAATGTCCCATTTCCGTCTGTTCATCCTGTCTGCCCCATCGGTTCTGAAAATGTGACTAGAGGCATGCACACATACGCAGTTGGTGGCACCAACCAGCAAATATAGCCGGCACTGCTATAGAGTCAGTGATGTTGGCGTCTACAAATTTTGCTTGTGTGCATGTCCTCATGCACGTGCACCCCCTGGCAAAGAACCGGTCACTCAGGATGTGCACGCATGCGATTTGGTTCCGGCTCGTGGACCATCAGGGCGATGACCATCGTATTAACTGGTGCCACCTGCGTGGTCGGTAAGCAAGAATCCTATACTCAGGATGGACTTATTACTGGGACAACTAACTACTTATGGAGTCAAGTAGTAATCAAATACCGCTTATTACCCTCATTTCCGAGAAAACACCTCTCTGTACCACTGTGCTGAGCCCAGAATAGCCTCCCACATTCTACAGTAATTGTTCATGGCGAGAAAACTTTGACATTCGAGTGATAGACCATTTCCGTTGTGCCAAAAGATGGGTTTTGTCAACCGTACGCGAACGAGCGTATAGGGTAAGTTATACACTTGTTGAACAGCACGCGGATGGGTGGGTGGGACGGTATGCATTGAGGAACAAAAGTGGGGACTTATCACCCAGACTGTTTGTGATAACTTCGTTCATCACTGCCCCACAATCAATCTGAACATGTTCCCACCTGAACAGAACAACACATAATGTATAATTCACTACTGAAATGTGGCCAGCTAGTGAATGGTAGCGTAACGTTGTTCTACATAGAAAAAAGTTTCGTTTTTAGGTCATAATGAATAACTCGTACTATCAGGATCTCCTGCAGACTTCGGGGCTGTCTTTAGAAGTCGTTCGGAAGTACATAGTCATTCGCGTAATTCACAATGAAAAGCATCTGGGTTTGTTGGTCCAATTCTGTAGTATAACTACTAGGGTAAAGCAATGCGAGATGTCACCACTCTTGGTGTTCCCGTCTACCGCACAAGGTTGGGCACCGTCCAACAGAAGAATTTTCCGGGGGGGGGGGAGATCTAATGGTCAATGACAATACTGTTAGTTTCATCCCAGTGCCAGCAAACGATGGTCAGAAGCCTACTACAGACGGTTCTTTAAAACGTGTCGATTTTAAATTGCCATTCAGCGGTGACTATGTTGCCAACAATGTAAACAGTAGATTAAGATATGAAAATTTGTCATTTATGACCGGCAGGTTGGTTTTCTTTATTTATGATTATAAATCATTAAGCAAATGTGACAATCGCCCAAATGACTAGTCCTTTCTTCAGTTCATACACTCTCCTTGGGTGTTAAAGCTATGTGAATACCGTCGGTTCAAAAGAAACTTGTGAGCGTTAGTAATCACTACTCAAATCTAGTTGGTATAATTTCTTAAATCTATAATGCTTGTATGTGAAGTTCTGATAACCATCCAGAATTCTGTTCGTAACGGTAGTTGGTCAACAGGGAGATCCAGAACAGAGAGGTAATATGGGGGTAGATAATTGACAGAACGGATTACATAAACCAACAGAAATAGTTTAATGGATAACTGAGGCATAAAGTGAGCATGGACGCTTCCTTACGCTGATGTGTGTGATTTGTGTGTGGATAAGATATACGTAAAATTGTCTTTCTTTAAGGAAGCCATCAGAGCATACGTTCATATTTTGCCAATGCTCTGTCCAATCTGCCCCTAAGAATATTCGCTGTCAGCCCCATAGATCCAGCAGTTGTTCTTGAATTAATGGCCACCTAATTTTTTTTACAGGCTGGTACTAATGATAGTATTTTTCAGATCTTAAACCAACTTCACTATTGGCAGTAAAGCAATGTACCAGGAAGTTTTCGGTGCTGATTGTTCTATGCCTTCTCACCGAATTTTAAAGGTGTTGTTGAGAACCAGTGGTCTACCTGCAAGCCGGTCTCACTATAATCAATTACCTCCACTGTTATGTTGACCTCGTTTGAGCATATGATTCCATTTACACTGTTGAGTAACCATTCGTGTGGATTCGGAGAGAGGTAGTCAAGTGTTGCCATTGTAACTCTCGCCGAGACTGCCAGATAAAATCCGCTAATGAGGGCACACCATGTTATATTGTCATTTTAGACTTGCCCAAAGCGAATGAACTAACAGACCCTCTAACTCTGCGAATGAATTCTCATAAATATAACCTACTACCCTTTGGTTCATCCACCACGTCAAAGATCGGCACATCAATATCACGGTTCATGTCTATTTTCTGTTTGAAACTGCTCGAGCTTCACACTAAGATTACGGCTGTTTTCTTTGGTTGCGTTCAAAATCTGACAGTGTTTTTCTCATGCTAGAGTAATTTGCTGACGATCTGAAGTTTTGCGTAATAAAACGTCTAAAAAACACTGAGAAGTTGAGGAAGGACATGAAGGTTGTGCACCACCGGGGTTCAGGTACCGAGTCCTGTAATGCACTTCCAACTGTTTTGTATTTCTGAACGACCGCTTCAGAGGAGCACAGTCTTTTTCTATTGACTGCATCCTACAGGCCGGGGAAGTGAATTTAGTAACAGGGTTGTTTTTCAGGCTGTTTAGCAAGTTTCAATCTGAAAACATATGTTTGGTTATCATTTCGTCAAGGCGTTCCTTTCTTGGATTAAGTTTTGTAGCCTGTCTTCCGTATTGCAAATACAAATTTATCATCACTTGACTCTCAGAGGAGGCAACTTCTCATTCACTAACTTTCAAAGAAAAGATGTTTAAGCTCAGATAATTGCAACTTCTCGAATGCGTCTATTATGACAATGGGAATAAAGAAGTATGAGGGAACATGTTTTCGACAATTCACCTTCAAGCCAGTACACTTATATAAGGAGTTTATATAGTTAAATCGAGATACTGATCGGACTTACTACAGAGATACTGCGTCATTGGTCATTAGACTGGCGACGACTTGAATGATGGATTACGTAACGTTCGTTCATTGGTTTGATCGCGTAGGTAGGTTTATGGTCATGCTGCATGTATAATCGATATAACAAAGGTGACTAAGTTTTGGCACACGGGTCAATCTACCAAGAAAAACGCTGTATGAAGTGTATTAATGTTTAACTCAAATCTTCACCTCAGTGTTAACTCACTGAACTATTCGAATCGCAGACAGCATTTACCCAGCACCCGAGTCTGAACAACAAAGCAGCAGCCTACCAGATTCTGTCGCAATAATACCACTGATTGGCAAGTTCAAGTTTAGGCTGGAAACTCATTCGAGTTTTCAGAAAAGTGGGGCGTCAGAATAATCCCGGTGGATTAACACAAAGTTCAGCCGTTCACAACTGTTTACCGCTTGTTGGAATGTGTATGATGTACGTCTGGTAGCTCGTGATTAAGTTTACGTCCTGTTATTCATCACCCCACCTTCTTTTTTCTTAAGATCTTATTTCCACTCGCTTCCTTACACTAACTGACTTGCTCCAATCTGAAACCATGTAGAACATTCAACACAAATTCAGACAGAGAATTGGGCGCTTAACCCTCTATGACTCTTCCTACAAAACATACCGAAAGGTCAGAAATCGGTTTTAGAAGGACAGTCGTTGGTTGAATAGCAACGCAGTACAGGTGTGATAAGTTTAGAACCGAAAGACCTTTGTAGAGTCAGTTACCTCTTTTCTCTTTTATTACGTACTGTTCTTCATAACTGTAACGTTCATTGTACATGTAAACTATTTGTGTTCGAATCGATACACACTTAATCCTCAGGCGCTTCGTCTTCTGCTTTCAGGCGGTTGTTGTTATCGTGAGCTAACTACGGCAGCATCCTGTTTAGCACACGTAGGGTAACCGAATTAGCTGGAATTTCTCCATTATTAAAGGACAACCTCCTTTTAACACAGTGAACTTAGTGTGCTGGAATCTATCGTGTACAGTTGCTGTGAGTCATTGTAACTGCCTTGTAGCATTGTTGATTCATTTCTTTGCTCCACTGCGCATTCTCTAGCCTAAGTCAGTTCAAGTCCAGTCAGTAACACTGCACATTTTTCCAGACGTGTACCTTCAGCAGTTAACAAATCGCATTGTCAGCATCTGAAAGAAAACTAATTGAGTCTAACTTCTACGATTATGATGACAACATTAGTGAACAACAAAAGTGATGAACATTTCGTCGGGCAACCACAATCACTATCATTTGAAACTAACCCCATAGTTCTTTCCCACGGTTGGTTCAGGAAGAGGGTGATTAGGTCTCCATAGAAACTGACACAGAGAGAGATAGTATAATAGGATAAGTGCAAATGGGCGTCAGTATCTGGACCCATTTGAAGAGGTAGAAAAACAATTGGAAAGATCTGGAATAACAGGATGAGTTACGCCAGTTAGACTTATGGATACAAACTTTTGCACGTTGTGGAGTGTTAATAAACAAACAGGTAAACAAATCGTCCACAGGAAATCCTATTACAAACGCGTTAAACGACTAGTACAAGGATGCAATCAAATGACAACTGACCCGGTATAAAGGACGTAGGTGAACGATGCATTTTGTGGGGGAAAACACGTATGGGTCGCCAGATTCATTGTTTATGGGATGTGGACTGCAGAGAGACCCCAAATGAGCCAAACGAATGTACTTATGTTTAGGGTGAAAATATCCATAACTTGAAGTGACAGTGTTACACTGTATTGGCCAAGTACTCTCAAATCACTGATGAGTAGTCGGAGATTTGGCTTATTTTCAGGTTGACCATCACTTACATTTGATCACATCCTTCACATTCAGATAGACTTTCCAGCCAAACTATCAAATTATTGACCTGGAATAGATAGAGATGAAGATCGGTTATTCGAATTGAAAAATAGACAGATGAAAGATTTTTTCAAAGTTGATTACACTCCACAAGAGGAATCAGGATATCCGTGCACTTGGATGCTGTGTATGAGCGGTAAATATTTGATCGTGGTGGGAACAAACCTACCGGACTGCGTCCAACTTGGGGAGTTGGGCGAATTGCTCAATAAAGTTCTTGAAGAAATTGGTTGGCTGATACCTAAAACCACACCATCCACCTATTTGCTTAATGGTGAGTATGAAATGGCATGGGTTCTGTATAAAATGTGCATACAAGCAAGAGGAAACTTATACATCAAAGGCCAGCAAGCTGAAGGCGAGGTGTGTTGAGACTTGACCAATAGATTTGGGAACCTAGGTGAAATTAGCAGCACAGTCCTAAAGTGGATCAATTGTTGAGCACTTGGGGTTATTTTCGTGGAGAATTTGAAGAAGCGTCCTCAACACAAAATTCCTAACTCTAGTTTAAGAACCACATGCGAACTTTTATAGAGTTGTCATTGAGCGATTGCGCAATGGAATAAACCGATTAAGCAAAAGCTTTAGGGGTGAAACTCGGTTAGCATTAAACATTTTGCCTAGAGTTTGCGACTTCAAGCTGAACTTCTGTTTGCTTGTTGACTAGTTTGTGGTAAATTTTTAAAGCAACATACATATATGAAGTCTGGAAAGTTTTAACCATTCCATATTTGGTAATTGATATAGTGATTGCTGTCCTCCAGAGTTCCGCAGTTTTGTAGTGTGTGACGTATAGAGTGAAAATCTTAGCTTGTGTTAAACATAAAATAGTTCTATGTTCCTCAGGAACGAACACATTCCCATTCCTCTACTTTGTCGGATTTCAATCAAATAAATTCTCCATAAACACTGACTGATTTATCAAGGAAAAATGTGAAGCCTGAAAGACCTCAAAAATAATAATTCTTTTAAACAAAAAAATCCACTGTTTCACGGTAACAACAATTTTTTCGGTTGGAGAGTTCAGTGAACTTATCACCTTCAAGAATTACCAGATCTCTGGGCTACTTTACAACCTGCTCATATAAGGATGCGTATTCGAGTTCAAAGGTCTGAGGTATTTCAGGTAGACTTTGGGGGCGGAATTTGAGGGACGAAAGATCACTCTTGTGTTCACAAACCTTACAGTAAAAATGTTGTCACAATATGCTGTGATAGTTCAACGGGTAGGCTAGAATTTTCCGCACTTAGAAGAACAGGAAAAATAGGGAACACGGAACATGGCATTCGTAAAACTGATAAGTAAAATTATTACTTAAAGAGGAGACATTTTTGGTCAGTATAATCGCCCAGTTATGTATAATTTTGCATACTACTATCATATACGCAGCTTTTCAGAAAGTCAAATCTCGATGAGTTTGTTATAATACATTCACTTCCGAAATGAGACTCTGCGAAACCATCTAAAACAGAATTACGTGAAAGAGTATCTGCTGCCGCTGTGTGTGGACTGCTTTTGCGTAAAACTTGGAGGCTTAAGGAGACGGCACAAATATCGATGTGGTCACACTTTGTTGTTCCAAGCTCGGATATAAACGTCGCACTTACTCATGACAGTTTTTGAGAAATCGAGGATTACGGTAAATCCGATGTTGCCTGATTGTCTCCACTTCTATATGGACAACTAGGGACGAAAGTGGCCGAAATAACTCTAGAATGTGGATCGTTCATTGTCTGGATTTTTTTAACTGACCTGAGAAGCCCACTAATGGTTATGGATGTAGGCGAAACCTTGATAGTTCACTTAGTTTTTTAAATCCACCTAGTCAGTTTTTATAACTATGTACGCTACTTACAAGTAGCTAACGAAGTTTGACAAAAATCTCCGTAGGCCGGCGGGTGTTTCTCGGAAAACACTGGTCCTTCAGTTTTGAAACGTTGCTTACTAGTTCCTATTGCCAAACTGGCACACTGATGAACGGTTTTATATAATACTCAGTGTATCAAAAACAGGCTCATACTTAGTGTCATTTATTATACCTAGCGAAAAGAGGACTGAAACTATGTAACAATTTAATATTACCACGTGATATCCTGACACAGGTATCATTACTTCTGATGATGGAGTTGTCCGAGATCAGTAGTTGATGGCAAGTATAAGGGAGTCAAAATAACCTGCTAATCTGGATGAAAATAGCCCCCTAAAACCATTTGGTACGAAAAGTGAATGACCGGTGCTAGTTGTGAAAAACATGTTTTCAAGGCTCACTGTACATCCTCCTAATTCGACGTCATGATATATTTTAACTTCCAAGAGGCATTTTGTTGGCTGTTTCGGGCAATATTACAAACACAAAGTCAGTGGTTGTGTGAGGTTTCACCTGGGACACATGGCCCACTAAAACCAAAGGTAAGGAGATGATTTTTGTTCCAGGTTTTATCATCTGACTGATATAAACACTGTTAATTGATTATTGCGAGATAGATGCGGAAGGAATGCAAGGGTCTTGGAAGTGCCATTGAGCATGAGGACATTAAATTTTTGGACTTATTAAAAGTGACGCATTTATTCAGTGTAATTCACCCTCAATTAGTTTCGAATACTGTGATTTCATGCTGGACGGAAAAACGAGAAGGTGTATTGTGAGATTCACTAAGGGCGTACCTAAAATTACAGATTCCTTGAACAAAATATGGTGGGAATTCCTGTTATATTAAGCCTTTTTATTCTCCTTTGAGGACGTTAGTATATTGTTTCTTTTAATTGCAGAAGTTCCATGAAAAATGCTGTGTTACTTTGGCCACGCAACTCGGCTTCGAGCCTACTGCTGACGTAGTTAATTTAATACCACGACAAAATAACAATCATACTTCTGACCTAGCAATATCATCAAATTACTTTGCAGCTCTCCCTACGAAACTTTCGAAACTTTTACGTAGAAATCCAAAAGTCCTTGATCTTTAACCATGAGGAGTATCCTGTGAGGGAACGGCATAGGGTTACGAAGTCTCAGTGAGCTCATAAATTTACTTTTGGTAAGCGTATTACGCAGTGGAACTGTTACGAGAGCTTCATTTTGAACCGCACAACTAACTGAGTGTTCACGTTTCCATGTCGATGATGAGTCACAGTGCCTAAGCGTAATAATCCTTTTGCGCACCACTCACTTGATCCGAGTCGAGTGACGTAAAGAGGTAATGTGATGATCGATTTCTCTGTTTAATCAACTGACCATTGATCATGACTAAAATAAATTTGCTCTGGAATACTAATGGGATGTGGACAGAGGGACGATGCCGACGTCCTGAATAACATGAACAGCAAAAGTCATGCCGGATGATTGGTTTATTGCTCTCCGGACTGGACACTGGTAGTTCATAGAGCGATGAACTAACCATCTGGTAAGTCTTTCTCGGTTCACGTTACTCAGCAGGTCGGCATCGCCCCCATGTCCACACCCCATTAGTATTCCAGAGCAAATTTATTTTCATCATGACCAACGTGATTATCCGTAATTCACTGCCACCGGAAGGAAACACTTTGCACAGATGGCTCTTCTCAGAATTGCCACTCTACAAAGTGAAGTTAAAAGGAGTGGACATTATTATCACGTGAATCTCTTGTCCTGTTTTTTAAGTGTTGTCAACCTGTACGTGCCAAAAAACGGGCATAGCATCTGCATTGTCAGTCTGGAGACACATTGGTTTGCTGTCCTAGTCGTAACAAAGTCGGCCTCCTGTAATAGTTGCTACTTTCATGTTTCTATTTGCAAAAATGCATGTGTCCTTCAACTCGTTTGATGGAAACCATTGTGGCCGTTCTATCAACCATCATGGATTTCGTTATTGTTCATCATACGAATATTCCGAACTTCACAGGATAAATTCAACTTATTCGAATCCAGTGTTCCGTTGTGACATCATAGAAAGTGACAACGGAATCCCCAAGTTGTGTAACTCAAATCGGATCACTTGAACGCCGCTGTTTGATATCTTCTCAAGAACGCGAACACTGGGTAATCTGATCGGTGCATACTGACTACCTTGCCCAAAGCTACATTGGCGATTATAAACAATGCACTACCTTCCCGCAATGTTTGCATTATTCAAGTGACTCTTATGACCTGTTTATACATGCAGGAGGGCAGGGTTCAGGAAGATTCAGCAATGCCAACAAATGGACAAGGTAGCCATGAGGAAGCACTGAAGACTACTTTAACTGATCAGTTCAAGTTAAAATCATCCCCTTAATTTTGAGTATATTAGACCTGTACAACCTGTGTGCCAATGGTGAATTCACAGTTGAATGGAACACGAAACAAGGTGAAATGTAATCCAGGTACTCATCGCTGTCCACTCAATTTGCTGTGAGTGAATACTAACAACTGAATAGCTTACTTCCTCTGGATGCCCTGTTCAAACCCTGTGTAGATGCACTTGCTAAACGTTCGAACAGAACGGTTTGTTAGCTTCTGCCACATAGACTAGATTGTTAGTTAGTATTCTGTTGTACAAAGCATCAAGGCTTTTCCCCATCACTATGCTACACGCAAGACAGACATTTCCTACCACTGGAACGTTTAAACGTTGTACTACAAACAAGTATTTCGAAAGATGGATCTGTTTAACAGACCATCATCAGTCTTACAGCCTTACATTGTAAAACAGTGCTGTCGATGTGAGTGTGTGGGAGGAATCTACCTCCCGAAATATGTAATGTTAAAAATATGAAAAACAGACTTTGCTGCACGAAACTCATTGTGCTCACCATCTTTCGGAGCCCAGTATCAGAATGTACAACGACTAACTTCAGTAAGACTTCGCCTTTTAGCATTGTTCGAGGAAGCTGTCCATATCACATTTCCTTACTAATCGACCATCGACAATCAAGTCTATCTACTCAAAATCACTTATTTGCCCTGGGTTTCACTGTAATAATCACTTAAGATGTAAATCTGTTTACCTTTTACTTAAGGAATGTTCTTTGTGTTGCACACCAGCCACATTTCTGAATGATTAGAATATGTGAAATTAACTCCTGTCATCGTCTGACTATAAGGTACAGTGAGGTTGGTCACTTCAAAAAAGGGTCATTTAAATGAACAAATTTAAACACCTGGCACAATGAGTGTCAGATGAGATTTCCAATCGTCAGACCAGGCACGGGGACACTTCCAGTTGGCACCACGGATTGAGTTTGAACATATACATCTAGACAAAACTACGGGTTAATATTCCTACCTATTGGTGGTTTAGTGGACTTGAAGTTTGTGCCACCAAGCCGAGCTGACCCCAGTCTTGACTGATGGTAAACGAGTGCAAGGTTTCACATTGTGTTCTATCAACCGAGCTATGAATTAGTTCTACTAAATTATTCATCTCTACAAGCATTCCAATCGCTCATTTATTGAAGTCAGTAAACTCGGCCATGACTGACGCAACAAACCTGCTTAAGTGACCAGACTCTGATTAATACATGGGCTCAATGAATTACCATTCTGTGCTTTAGTGTTGTGAATTTTTCAAACATCACAGCTGTCAATCTCGCAAAGCATTCTGCGAACACGTAGAGCGAAGTTTTTAACGCTTCCGATTGCCACCTTCATTGTCTGCAACTGTTTTGTGCACTTATGTATAATCGGTTTTTCTTCTTCTGACGTTTCATGAGTTGCTCACTGTGTACAAACGTGCATTTTGTTTTGATGTTTGAGTATCAATTATTTTTACAAGTTGACAGTATCGCTTCATTTAAACTCGCGGTAATACTGTTTCGGTACACACCAGTCTTTGCCCGGAGCTGCTACACTCCGATGGGTTTCATACCCTTATACCATGTTCCAATATTGCATTTTGTTATTGATCTCAAAGTAGGCTGGAATGAAATGATACTAATCTTTTCACGTGCTTCCGAACTATAACTTCTGTCGCTTACCCAACTGTTTGCCTGTTACTCATTCTTTCTGGATCTAGTACAGGAGTGCTTATTTTCATCTAATGAATATGGTTACAGTTCTCAGTCCTTAAACTGAGAAGCCAGCTTATTTAACATAATTCGTTTTCAAGGAGTAATGTGTACAGATGTGCTCGAGCGTTGTTTATGTGCTCTGTGGTGATTGGTTCAGATTTGTAGCTCAGTAGCTCGATAGACGTTGGCACCTCTCATAGTGAAGCTGTCCAGTCTGGGGGTAAAAACAACACCACCACCCAGAAATACGCTATAAACAACCATCTAGTCAGCACCAGACATTCTGTCAGCAAATGGAAGTTATGTATTTGGTGTACTCATAGGGTGCGCATGAAAACTGCTGCGTGCATTCATGTTGATGAAAAAGCAAAAGAGCGGCTTGGAACATATTGAAATTACATCAACATCTGCTTGTCTGGCGGCCAGTTCGCTGCAACGTCTATTTTGTGAAGTGCTAAGCGGTTACCGCTCCGTGCCTCACCCACACCGGAGCTGAGGTCATATGGTTAAGCTGCCCGGTGTGAGACCATTTTTGTATCACGCCTCATTACCGTGGTAGGTGGTGTTGATGCTCTAACCTACAGCACTATAACCATCCTGGTCAATTTCAACGTGTCATACGTGGTTATTTAAACCCTACACCCTAAATCCATGAATGACATTGATCTTTTGGAAGTCACGAACAGGGACTGTGTGTTGGTGAGAGTTTTACTCACTTGTGCATAGAGTTGCTATCATACACAAGGTCGTTACCCCGAGTGCCCATGTGCACCTCGAGAAACAAATTTAGAAGTTTGTGAGTCGTCTGGTATTCTATCCAACTGTCATTCGAGATACCACAAATAAGTATACCATTGATGCATACCAAAGGCCGTGACCACACATTAACACCCTGCCATTCGTTTCAACCGAAAGGTGTGCTCTACCTTAATGGGTCACACTATGACATCATTCTCCAGCAGTGAAGTTTGCAGCTGAATCCAGAACCTCACTTGTCAGATACAAATATAAAACAAGTTCTGCTGTCATTAGTTCACCAAAACAACAACGTGAAACTTTAGAAGATACCACAACTGGTATCACACGCCACCGGATCCCTTGCAAATTTACGAACACTTCTTTTCATGGTACAGACTGTCAAACATGTCGACCGATTACAAATGAAGGAAAACCTCTAACTTAGCTCTAATCCAATACCTACATTCGTCCTTCAGTCATCAGCTATCGTTAACCCTTCTTGAAAAACAATGGTGAGCAGTTTTCCAGTCTTTGTGCTATCTCTTTAGTAAATGACTTACAATCCTCTCGATAGCTAATATTTCAACGTTACTTATTGTATTATATGTTAACATACGAATCTGGTCTATATTACCACGACTGTCAAGTGCAAATATACTCATCTCACGTAGTATGGAGTAATTGGAACTTACAAACTTGCTCAGGATCTCATAATCACATTTAAAACCTACCACACGATGTTGATGAGTCATACCGATTATTCTCAATGATTTCTGAATATGTTGTACCCTGTGTCACTGTTGTGACGACCATAATAGATAATATTTTTGATAGCTGCATTTTGTTACACATTTTTGATGATTTCGGTTTCTTTTAACATACACTGTAGGGTGTACGGTATCTTCAGTGTTACGTGTTTGTATGTTAGCGTCGCGGTGGATGAGAGCTTGGCATTTCTTTCATCTGTTAAAGTAATGACGACAGCCTACGGGAAACAACGTTGGCCTCTTCCAGTGTAATTACGCACGGTAAATGATGTTCACCCACTACGAATTTCACTTGTAAAAATATGGTATGCCTCAAAAAACAAACAGTGCAGCAATTGGCTCACCCAGTTTGCTAATGGTGTTCGACCCATTTGCATATCGTACTGGAATATGAACACTAACAGGTTTTCCCTAACTTCTGCGAATAATGTATGTAGGCGACACGTTCGTTGTCTAGCCAAGATGAGGCCTTTCCCCAACCTCTAAACAAGCACTGTAAAAACATTTAATTCACAAGAAAACTGGAGGATGAAGACAGAACCATAAACTTTCTAAATTGGCAATTGACGACAACCGCATCCGAATGATTCGATATCAGCATCCTTGGCAAGTAAAAAAATTCAGACCAATATCTAAAATTAAATTGAGCCCATCTACAATGTGACAGTCTGCAAGTCGCTTTATCACTAGTCAAAACGGTTAAAGGTGTTTAACAGTTATGAACGAGAAATAATCCATTTGGACACAGTCCTAAAAATTAAATGTTTCCAAGGCCATTAAGCAATAAATGGTTGACAAAATTTACAACATAAATGTACAATCAAGGTGAGATAACTTGAATATCTGCGGTTAGATTGGTTGAGAGAGTGTATCTAGGACCACAAGGAAAGTCCAAATAGGTTGCCAAATCTGTATAGTTTTTTCATTTAGACAGTGTTGTCTGATCAAAGCGAAAGACCCTATGGAGCGGTGTGATAATGCGAACATATATGAGATAAGCTGTCTGCAACGTCGGCCACAGAAACAGCCTTAAGCGAGAAATGCGAAACACGGTAAATACGATTTCCGGCAGGAGACATCTCAATCAAGAAGACAGAGATGTGACTGAACCATCGCGTTGCGCACACTAGCAAGCATCACAAAATTGATGACAACCGCGGGGCTGCACACAACAGATTTCGAAATCAACACGTTATACGACGGCAACCTAGCCACCAAGCCACAAAGAATGGCTGCCTTGACTTCAGGCGATTTTGATCACCCGGAAATTGATTTGAAAACTCTGAGTGTACACTCCAGTCGATGCCATTAAGCAGCATGAACTCTCCAAACTGCTAGTAAATTCGGGTTATTCGAAAATTTACTAGGTCCCACAAGATGGCGCGTCAGGATTGTGTACCGTCTAGTTCAGACCTAGTGTTCAATAACAGGCCTGGTTTGGTTAAGAACATGAGCACTGAAATGTCTGTAGGTTGAAGTGATTACGTTTTGATTTCGTTCAAGTTTATCCGTGCCACTTCTAGGACGGTTGTTGATCCTACAGTATTACGCAACTACTTTAACTGAGACTTTTCAACCATAAAGAGCTAATTTGTAACAGCCCTTCAGAACCATTTCCGTCCTCCGTGGATTTAATCTGGCAATAATTTAAGGTTGGTGGACGAGCGTCGAATGCATACTTACAAGTTTACTATACCAGTCTATATATATATATATTGGAAACAAGTACATTGAGGACGTTTGTGTTGACAGACTTGAATTGCATTCTTTGACGACATTCCAGCGAAGCCAAAGCCCGAGTGGTTTTTATAAACGTTTGGTTAAGAAAGCTTTATTAAAATCATGCATTCCCATTCTACTTACACATTCTGGCCTGACTAACAACAAAAAGCAGAAACCGCTGCTGGCACGCTTGAAGTGTTGTTCTTGAAAAATATTACCCAGGTTACCTTACAGGTCCGTTGCCGAAATTAAGAAGTTAAACACAAACCATTAGCAGCGTTTTGACGACACACCACCGAGACTCTGGAACCGTGCAGATATCCCAGCTGCAGGTAAGGGTCCTTCGAGGGAGATGAATTGTATGCTGACTATAAGCGATATGAAATTATGTCGCTGCACAAGGGTGATGAACATAGCATGGGTTCCAACTATAGAAAATCCCCTTTCTTAGTGTCTGTTCAAAGGTAACGGGCGGCGTTGCTGACAGTACCAACCGACGACATCTTACATACGGAGTGCCCATCGTTCAATACTATGGTTTCAGACAGAATGGTTAGTGCATTACCAACCTAGTAGCTGTTCGTGACCAATGGACTAAGGTAGTTGAATCTGGGGATCGAGTGTGCGTTGCCTCTGGACTTGTCGATAGTTTTCTATGGGGTAGAGCACAACATAATGCTTTCGAAATGCAGTGGTACTGAATGAACGGGAATCTACCGCTCCTCTCTCAGTAGGAGCACATTCTCTGGCCGTGTTAACCGCACGTAATCGATAACCTGGAGCGTTCAACACGGGGTGCTGCAAGAGTCAATTTTAGAACCGTTGCCGTTCACTTTACATGTCAACAAAATACCATCGCTTTCACTTTCAGGTGTTTTGTTACACAAAAACGATGTTGAGCTTCGGAGAGTTATTCAAGATCCCACAGATAACTCTAGTGTAAGCTCTGGCTAAGTAAAACACCGCTGAACGCAGCAAAGTGTAAAGCCACAGCAAGGAAACACCCTATCGTCTCCATAATGTCAAGTGTTGTGTATGTGAACAAGAGAACGATTTTGGGTTGACTGTCACCCAAGATCACAGTCTCTGTGTCACCGGCAAAACGGCAGCATGCAAGTCTACTAGCGCCATTAAATTTCTCAACGTTAGCTTGAGCTGGCTCAATCCGGAAAAAATTGTTTCCACTTACTCTACACTAGTTTGCCAGTTGCTGGGAGTGACCATTCAAGCCTGTTCAACATATCTCCGTAAGGATATCTTGTTTGTTGAACAAGTTCAACACAAAGCTACTAAGACAGTGAGATGCCTAAAGTACCTGCGTTATCGCACAAGACCTCAGGGACTGAATCTGTTTATTCTGGGATTTTGGCGGATCACAGGAGGTATTATATCCGCCTACAAGATGTTAAGTAACCCCAAACACCGTTAGTCCTCTGTTAAACTCAGAACTGAAAACTCAGGTGCAAGATGGAATAATTCCTGTTTTTAGCGTCAGCACTACTGTCTATTTTGTTGGCGTCATTCGTTCACGCTTTGAGTGATTCCTTTACGGGAACAACCTGCCAGAAGAGATCGTTTCAGCTCGAACACTCCACGCGTTCGAGATTAGAATAGATAAACATCTCTGGGAAAACTAAGATATTTTCAGCCTCCCCCTACTCTGCCAACCAAATTTTGGTAGAACTGGCAATCAGTGTAGAAAAAATTACGCAACTCAGCACAGATGGCGCGTTGTGGAGTGTCTGTTTGTACGTTGTGTTTTCAGAGTGCCTGTTTGTCTGTTCTGTTGGAACGTATAGGTGTTGAGCGTGCTTGTGATTGTTTGACGTAGAAAACCAAACTCTCGTACTAGACCACTTTCTCATTGCATTCATTCGTTTGTCAGCCGTGTGCTTCTGCTCTTGTTCGACGTCTTGGTAACAGTTAACTTCAGCAGTACTGCCCCTGTATTGCCGTGAATCTTGTTTGATTCCACACCTCCTATTTGTATACCCCATACTTTTTCATCACTCTTACAGTTAATCTCTATACCGCACCCACCCCATTTTTGCCGAACGGGCTGACCGTATCTGCTTACCGGGCTGAAGAAAATAGTCAACTACATCCCAAAATCATCGGTCAGCAAACATGAGGTCACTTTCGATTGGTGGTTTAAGTCGAGGTATTGGGGCCTCATATATATATATATATAAGTGTAGTGAGATCACCTTCGACGTCCCCAGAATTCTGAACTCTCCGCGACGTGAGATTTGCCTTGCCAGTACCACCGCGCCTGTTCACATTACTTTATATATGTAAACTTACCACAAACCACTAGCATCAAAGTTAGTGGGCCGGCATAAGTATCGCAGTCTGCTTGTAGCTGTGTAATGAATTCGCACTATCTCTACCCCTGTAGGTTACATTCACTAGTATAACAATGTTGAGCTATTACCGTTAGAAACGTCGCTTAACCGGTCTAACGCTCGTTTGACTTCTGAAGGTCGACTGAAATTTTCCGTCGACGCACTCTTCCACTCTGGCGGCTGCTGTGCGGTTGTACTCAAGGTGCTGTCACGTCCAGCTCCCTAGCACCCCTTAATTGTTACGTTGAAGTCTGTTGTGAACGGTGAATAAATCAATAAATAAAGTTTGTTTGCAGACTCATCTTTTTCTTCCTGCGACTTCCGATTCACGTTAGCATAAGGTTGGGAAATTCTGGGCGTACGAATTCAGGACCTAGCACTACACACGCATATATGGACGATGACACTGTGAATCAAATCTCTCAGTATCTGTGTTGTGTCCATACTTGTTTCCCGTTGGTTTATATCTTCTGTCTATTTTGTGAGACGAACCTCATTCTGTTTCGAGTCGCTAGCATTGGACATTGCGTGTGCTGCTATCTGCGGTTGTCTTCCGGCGTACTACAACCCGACCGACTCGTGTGAAGTTTCACATGTGACCTTGCCAGCTCTTTCAGAGACTCACTGATTCGCTGAACGAGATCGAGGTCACGAACAACTGAGGTTTGCCTACTGTAATTGCTCATGCATGCCTTTAACAGTACCTGTAATGGTTCCAGAAAAACAGAAGTGAAGTGGTTGACTTAGCCGAACCCCAGAGCTAATTTCGGCAAGGTATTAATACACCCCGGACCGTGTAAGTCAGGTAACTATCTCTCAAGTCCAGTTGTACATTTTACTGTCAGCGACGTGATAGACCAACAGTGATGAAAAATATGTTTAGAGGCAATCAACACATCCTCCACAGTTTGAATGAGAACCTGGATTGTTGTAGTTTCTTCGTTATTTATTTCTGAGTCGTCCAGATAGCCGCAACTCTGGTGTTTCGTTCTTAATAGCATATTTGACCGAAGGACTTGAACCTTGTATAAACTCAGAAACATTAGTATCAATAATAGGACCTGTAGGGTTAGAAGCATGTTCATAGTGGACAGATCCGTCATCTAAATCAAGTATGCGACGCATTCCAGTGCCCAAGTTGATGAGCACAATTCCTGGAAATGATCGGTGGTCACTGCCACGATGACACACAACTTTAGCTGATTCTGAATTAAGCATGGTCGTTCGGAGAACATGGTTATTGGGTAGCTTTGCTGGACTGCTCTCAGTTGGTGAGTGTTCAGAATTTTGATACTGCACCAAAAATTTAATCCACACCACTTTCCAGTTCACCAAAATTAGATGGGCCGACAGACTTGGTAGCACTATTCAGAATATGTGTAAAATTTTCAGCAGCACCGTTGGACTGAGGACGTCTCGGTGCAGTAGGCAGATGTTGACATCCAGTTTTTTTCAGCCAGCCTTCAAACTTGTGCGCTGTGAAATGAGCGCCAATGCCAGTTGCCAACGCATATGGTATTACTTCCCACGTGGACGTTTTCGCGGCGCAGTAAGAACGAAATCCACAGTTATTATCGAAGTGAGCCAATGACAATCAAGGCAAAGTATTTTTCCAAGTATGGACCACAATAATCAGCATTTATTCGCCACCAGGCCCCATAAATCATTGACCAAGTTGACTATTTTGATGGTCGTGATTGTGTTTTGAGGACACAGAAAGCGTACTCAGAAATGTTACACAGGTGAGCATTCAATTCTGGCTACCAACGAGCAGACGGGTCATTGATTTCATATTCCCAATTTCCAAAGTACCAAGGTGTAGGTTACCTAGTACAGTTGATCGTAACGTGGGAGAAATAACAATTCTATCGCCAAGGCAGAATAATCCATCGGGAGTAACAGAGAGTTCATCTCGAAGTTTGTAGAATTCAAGAAGTGGTTGTCTGATATCGCACTTCTAACCATCACATAATGAAGTCGAAATTGCACGGTTGTATTTCCGGGTGTCAGTAATCAACTCAGAATGGGGAGCTGGAATTGGGTGAGCCAGTGGGCACTTCGAGTCACTACCCTCTTCAGAGCCAACATACCAAGAGAACTAGTGAGCATGAGGAATGAATGTTGCACCGTGAGGCTGGATTTTGTAAGACGACGCAGCCAAAGCAATACTACTTCTTGGCACCTGCCCACTGTATTGATTATGGTAATCGGGACGCTCAAGTCACATGTTTTTCTAAATAGCAGCTCTGACACTACCGTTATAGACAAATTTTCAGATGAGAGGCTCGTGCTACAGCGGACGAGCGAACGCCCAACATTCATCCATTAAATAAGACAGGTGCCACCAAGTGTCAGAGACTGAGTTCGACGATAGGATGTGGATAGAATGGAACAAGAATCGAGGCCAACAAGGCCTTCACTATCAAGAAATTCGCAGTTGAACTATCGGGAGCAGTATCAAATAAGGACGTTCAGCGTTGGTTTTACTTGGCAGGTCTGCCTATTTCCCCGTGAGAGGTGGAGAAGATAAAATCGGCTAATTAGTGGGCCACGAACGCATATTGGGTAATAGATCGACGGGCGTAGATCAGCGGTTAACCACATACTGTGACTTTCATATTGGACTGGGTTGCGTGAGGTCAGATTTTGCTGTCGACGAATGGCAGAGCTGAAGCTGTTCGCTCAGATGATGCAGAACTAAGGTGACCAGCCCAGCGAATGTTCGGCACAGAGTTTTTTGAGCGCGGATTGTTTGACGAGGGAGTTAACTCTCGTGATGATCAACCAGCTTTCTGTATTGATGAGTTCTTTGCTACGCTACAGGATGGTCGATATGAGATTGACATGCTGTGGCGGCCTGACGATGCAACCCTTCTATGTGTAGAGGTTTTTCTCTTGATTTTGTTCACTAACGATGCTTCACCATTG